>MU183966.1:138938-161918 GCA_016904865.1 Pissodes strobi
GTACTGAGAACTGATATGATCGTGTAAATGGCCTGTTATTTTTATTCAGAGTACCTACTAAAGTTAATCTATGGTCTGATATAATTATCATTGATCTAAAGGAATGCTGGTATACGTTTCAGTTTAATTTTGACATTGGTGATATAAACCTGCATTCGATATCTTCTGGGGAATTGATAATTTCTGAACTTCCGGGTTATTTTCCTAGATATACCCTCATATTTAAATTAAAGAAATTGCGAGCATCTACCATTGCATTGCATATCGATATTTTTTTTCAAGTTTGCTTATACGCTTAATCGTAGAGTACTTGGACCATAAGATATATGGTGGATATTTTTTGAATAAATGATAAAATAGGCCAATTTATGACCTCTTCTTTTAATGAAAATATATTTTTCCAGTACACCATGCTTCAAAAAACTGAAATTTCTTTTCATATCGTTGCCACGATTTCTCGAGAATGGTTTGCTTATCGATAGAAATATTGATATTAATGAATCTATAGCAGAATTTCGTAATTGTGTACATGAAAATGCCGCTTTTGGAAAACAATTTATATTTTTTGTCAGAAGGCTTCAGCTAAAAAAAGACTAACCAAAAGGAATTCCAGATATTGGCTTAGACTTCAAATCGCCTATTATATCACAAAATAAACAACTATTGACTCAAATGCAACAGCTTAAAAAAAATCAATTTTTGACTACTTTCTTCTCAACCCTGTATAATATCCAAATCTTCTAGTCAGCGCAAAGCGACATCCCTACATGAAGCTTAATGAAATGGCCTTTCAGGATCTGAAGAGCTTATCAAAATTCGAAAATTGGTTTTCAAACTGTATCAAATTATAAATCATATTAAAATTGTGTTTTTCATTTTTTAACGAGCAGTTTAGGTTTGCAATAAAAACATCTTAAACATCCCTCAACCTTATTTTGCCTGAGGTTTAATTTAATTTTTTTGGCGGCCTTCATCACATACAAAGCATGAGCAATTTAGCACGAGCCTTATGCTAAGCATAACCTTTCAAAATAGACTTCAAGACTTCAAGAAGAAGATACATGCTTTTAAGGGAACTCAAATTAATTATTGAAATACTTGAAGTAAGATTGGTCATATAATCGACATTTAATCGTGCATTTTGTGGATTGAGCTCCAAAACTCGAGCCATAAAAAGAAACCTTTGTTTCTAACACAAGGCTTTTATCCAAATGATAGAGCATGTAGGACTGAACTATTGCAGTTTTAATTTAGCAAGAATAAATCCCCAGAATTCCAGTTAGGGTGTTTTCTATTTCCTATTGTCTAAACAAAGGAAGTCGTATTTCAGTCCTCGATATTTAGCTCCAATGCTGCCGTTTGGTCTCTACGAACTCACATGCCTCTCTGGAAAGAAAGCTTTTATAAACTTTGATGGCCACCGGTTTAAGCTCATTTTGTCCGGATATTACACATTCCAGACTTCTGCTGGATCCGGTTTATAGGGCATATCCTGTGTCATGTAGGGCACATAGAAAGAATTTCCAGTTGGAAAGGCAAAAACCAATTTCGATTAATGAAAATTGTAACGTTTTGAATTTTTACAGCCGGACGGGTGCATTTAATGCGGTTTGAAAATTATGTTTTTCTTTATATTAGTATTTTATAAAAAGCTTTTTAGTAAATAAAAAAGTATATCTGTCAGTTATAAGTTAAAAGCATAGTGCATATATTAGTGATACCAGAACTATCTTTTGATTTTTTTAGTAGGATTTATTGTACTAATTGGAAGACTTAATCCTACTATTTGACGGTTCTTTGATTATGATTAAGGGGATGAACGGAGCACTAGATGAATTCCGCCTCTTGATCCATGAACACAAGGAACATGTTGGATGTCCTCACTTATTATGGGAGCTTTGTAGAGTAATACTAAATATTTTAGTAAATTACAGGGCATAAAGCTCTAATTTTTGCCATTGCCCATTTACGAAAGTTAAATTTATGAAATGTTGAACACATAACCTGGTGGCTACGGAAAAAGGCTAAACAACCCAAATCGCAGCCAACTCTAGTTGGATTTGTATAATTTTAAACGTGTATACCACCTTTTCTACACTAAAGAGAAGATAGCATTTCTACAAAAATGCCGAGGAATAAAAATTAGATATTTTGCAGACCAGCCTTACCTACCTCTGGAGTACTACCCTTATCCACTTAAAAATTTTAATGAGATGCTAAATGATGCGTTGACACCTTTGAATTTATAGGAACTTGACCAATAATCTATATCTGCACATTACCCTCATCCAAAATTCAAGGTTGTTGTCTTTTTTATTATGAACGGATCCAGTTTCTTGAGATTTTGAAGCCAAATCTCTCATGTAGACTTGGCTAACATTTTCTCAGTATGCCTTTCATAAGTAATGGAAGTTCTCGAATAGCATACACCCTGAGCACTATGATCCTTCTTGCATAAAACACACCATTTCCGAATGAAAATAAATTCGAAAAAAATAAAAGCGCAATAGGATGGCAAGAGCAAGCACGTTAAATTTTAGATGATTATAAATATGCGTTTTTGAGAATTTAAAAAAATAAATAAATAAATAAATAACAAAAAAAAAATATATATATATATATATATAATTTTAGTGCTTACTGCAACAGTGGCTTAATTTAGGTCTGGGATCTTTTTATTACGATACGATCATGTTCTAATTTTTCCAAATTTTGCTAAGGCCAGTCTACAACATGTTCTCCAAATTTCGTATTTAAATCTAATTAATTTTGGTATTCCCACAAAACATTTTTGGTAAAGTTTCCAGAGAGAGTCAGGGTAGTCCGGAAAATGACCCATTTTAATTTTTTTTTTTTTTGGTTTTTTGAGATCTTCTTTAGGGTAGGAAATGTAAGCAATTCGTAAGTTTTGAAATTGTCACCCAGTATGTATCATGATCACTACTGGTCACAGTAAAGCTATTTTTGCAGTAAATTTTATGGTCTTATGTATCACACCATTAATAAATATAAATAAGCGTTAAGTTTTTAAATACTCATCAATATTTTTAGATAATTCCGTTAGCAATCGTTCCGTCAGATTTAAAATTGCAACGTTTAAGCCTTGATTAACTAATTAAGGAAACAGTTGACTTTTGCCATGAATTTGTCTTCATTAGCATGAACACTTAATAAACCCTTCCATGAAATATTTCGAATTTCAGGGAATATCTCGGGAATCTGCCTTTCAATAATTGAGTTATGTAAACGAGCAGCGAAAGGAGAAGTAATTTTGATTTGGGTAAGCTTCAGGCGCTAAGCAGCAATTATTTTATTCGATAAGCATATTTTATGTTTGGGCGGCTACCTTGTGGCTGCAAGTGACGTTGGAGATGAAAGTATTTACTTTTTCCACTCATTCACTCATCACTTATTTTACGATCTCGCCCCTTATTATTATGAGTAATTAATTTACTTATATTTTATATTTAATAAACTGCCATAATTCTCAAAAATGCGTCAGATATACTATAATCGAAATCAGAAATTTTCTCTGGTGGCCCAAAGTTGAATGATGTTTTAAAATCTCCTATTCATAAGGAATTATATATAATACAGTTAATTCCACAAATGTGCGGAGAACAATTTCTTAGTGCATCCTTTTACCCTAGTGGATTGAGAGACTACGTGAAATATTTTATACTCAGTTATTTATTTTGTGGGTCCGCATATGCGAATATGTAGGGATGCGCTTGAAGAAAACTAGTAACCCAATCCATAACAATGATGATCTCGGCTAGATAGTGGGATACTTTTTCACTTGATTGAAAAGAAAAATGTTGTATGAAGGAAAAATTAAATGCATTACAAAAAAGGAACAAAACATTCGAATACATCTATGGGTTTTGGAAATGTATAATATACCCTGTCCGGACTTGAAATAATATTGAAATTGAATAAATCTGCTAAACATAAATATAAATAGTTATTATCGTTTTGTAGTTTTCGACAGAATAGTCCATTGTAACGAGCAGACAGGCATAACGATCTCATTATAAGTATATTTTGTAAGTTGGAACTCCACATTTTTATTTGACTTGAAGTAGATAAAATGTAGTACAAAACAAGCCAGCTTGCAAAATTTGCTTCAGTATTAAGAGGACTCCGGAGCGACCCGCGTTTACAGATTTCGTGATGTTTTCCGTACGTGGCGCGAGATGCCGACCGACGTGCGGTATTTCGCAGCCGAGACAGATTAACTCAAGTCATTGGCGTAGTATATCAACTGCTCTGTTGATACCGACTTTTATTACAAGCTTTTATTTATGTATTGGTTTAGGTCAAATCTTGCAACTGAATTTTGAAACAGCTATCCCCAACCAATTGGGCTGCATTTTTGCATGTACATTTAGTTTGGACGACAATGCAAAACTATTGTGTTTTTGACGTGGTACAGGGCCGTATTTAGGAATCTTGAATATAAATTCTTATGAAGCTGAAAATTTACATACGTCTATAGGACGGAAGACAATGTAAAATTATCGTATTTTTGAGCTAGTACATGGCCGTATCTAGGAGGAGGGGGCCAAATCTTGAATTTATTGTCGTATCAAGCTACAAATTTGCATACGTATAGGTATAGGACCGAAAACAATGTAAAATGTAAAATTGTCGTGTTTTTGAGCTGGTAAAGGGCTGTATTGAGGAGGAGGAGGGCCAATTCTTAAATTTAAATTGTATCAAGCTGCAAATTTGCATACGTATTTAGGACAGAAGACGATGTAATATGTAAAATTATCGTGTTTTTGAGCTGGCACAGGGCTGTATTATCTTAAATTTAAATTTTCTTATCAAGCTGAAAATTTGCATTCCTATATAGGATCAAAGACAATGTAAAATTATTGTATTTTTAGCTGGTAGTCCGTATTCAGAAGCCAAATTTTGAATTTAAGTTGTGTCATGTCACAGGCTAACGACCGTGCAAGAATGACGCATTAAATAAAATGAACACTAAGAACACTAAGAGACATGTTTAACGAAATCTAAGAAAAATAAAAAACATTTTTAAGACAAGCTTTTATTTAAACGCTCTAAATAGAAGAAAATAAACTTTAAATTAAATCAAATTCATCAATTTATTACATCATACAATTTATATGATATAAAAGCTTGTCGCGAGATTTACCTGTGTGAATAAACAAAAATACAATATTTATATAAATTTATCGTGACACAAGTAATTCTAAACTAAACTTAAACTGAAAAATCTGGTCACAACACACACAAGCTCAAAAATGTCTAGCTAGGAACCGAATTTTTAAAGCGCAACTTGAAGATATTTAAACATTTCTATTTTTTACCGACCGGAATGGAAATATCCAGAAAATATGAAATACATTTATAAATATTTTACTTTATTTAAAAGTCTCTTTGAGGATTTCTTATCGGCAGGCCTCTTGGATGTTGAGGATCAATTAGTTCTGGTAGTAAACATTGGAAATAAAATGATTTTAATTTTGGAAACATGTCATCCCAAAATTTCTGGTCCCTGAAAATCTGAAAAATATACAGTAAGATATAAAATATGGAACAAATTCATTATTTAATGATCCAAAACGTTTCCTCGCGCATGTATCTAAGTAAGGTAAGTATGTTATAATTATACAATGTGCAATTTTCGTCATACAAATTTTATATGTATATAGGGTAATTCATTAAGAAGTTTTTTTTAATGAGACACTGTATAATATTACATTTTTTATTTTCCAGAAAATTTTGTATCTTTTTCATGGACTACAAAACTTACAAATCCAGTGATAGGAATGTATTAATAAATTAAGCGTTTTACTCAATAGATGAATTTATTTCCAACGAATTTTAAATTGTAAATTGTATTATGAACTTTTTAATTTTAAATTTTATATACGCTATTGACGTGTATAAGCAGATAACTGTATTGGCATGAATAAACGAATTTGAATTTCAAATTTGAATTTGAAAATGTCCCATATCTATATTCAACTATTAACAAAAATTATATTTGAAAATGAACTATTTTAACACGTCGTAAAATTTAAACCCTAAGATATAAAAGAAACCCGAAATATACCCGAAATCATGTTGGATTATTAAATAATGAATTTGTTCATTTATGTATACACTGTATATATTTTTTAATAATTCGGTATTTTAACCTGGGAGTAATCAATAATCTTACCTCTTCTGTTAAAAAGTTTTTTCTTGTCCAAATACAAAAATAACATTTTTCCTTGCCAGTAATTGCCAGTTGTCCCTGCACTTGGTAAAAATATTCATGAGCTTTTTTTTTAAAACTAATTTGTTTTGATCTAATTTAGCATACTTGATTTTTCCTGTATTTATGCCTTCTTCTACGGTCATGTCCTTTATGGAACTGGGACATTTTATTTCCACGATAAAATTTTGGCCGATAATTCCATCTGGACTAGCCCCTAGAAAATTATTTTTTTTATCTATAAAGAGACCACATCTTTGAATTTTCATTTTAAGAAATTCTTCTAGTTGTGTGAGAGCAATAAGTTCGGAATCTTTTCCGTATTTAGTGGATATATTTCCAAAAAAATTAGAATAAAGAAGATTTTTTACAGTGTTGGCGCAGGAAGTGCTTTTCCGTAGCTTACAAATTATTTCCAAAATTTGATGCTGTAATTCTTATTGCTCTTTCTTGAAGCCTACTTGCTGGCTACTAGCTTGGTTTCTTGTTATCTCTTCCAAGTGACTAATTTCATCTGGCGTTTTGTTTAATTTTTTTAAAAATTCTTCTTTTTTATTATTAAATTCGCTTTCTGTCATATTGGGTATTTTGTCGGTAATAAGGCCATAATCGTTATCAAGCAGAACCGCTGGTTTTGACCTCCTTTGTTGGAAAAGTCTTCTTTTTTTTAAGCAAGCTGTACGTTTTCTTTTTAGGGATTCAATTTTTTTTTGTAAAAAAGCTTGGACTTTTATTAATTATTGCCTTGTGTATTACGGAATAATAATTATCGCTATAATAGCAGCAGCATTGCACCGGGTTGAATATGATCCTCTCAAAGAATAATTAATTCTTTTCCCGCCAACAAATTTGCAAACTACTGAATTATAATGCTCAGCTAAATTGTTATCCATATTTAAAACAAGGCTTCTGGTATTATTCAGAAGCCGTTGAATACACACTTCAATGTCTTGGAACAATCCACATTCCTTCATTTCAGGTACATAATTTTTTTCATTGTCTTTTTTAGTACATGAAAAATATTTAAGGGCGTTGCATATTTCATGTTCACCAAACACATGAGAAGGTGCATTTTTTAAGTCGGTGGCTAATTTCTCACATTTTTCATCCAACGTACCATCTTAACGCCTTCTATGCGCTACTGCTTTACTAATAGCTATTCGAATTCTATGGGAATTAGCTGCCAACAGTTTCCTTAGAATAGGCGAAACAGGAGAATTTTTTGAATTACTTCGTTTTCTTCCTGTAACAAAAAAAATTATTATTATATCGAAGTCAATAACTTAAAAAGAAAATATTAATTACCCTAAAAACTTACCACATAATTATCTAAGCTTTGTAGAAAAATTTCTTAGCAAATGGTTTTTGCATTCAATTTTTTGGACAAGGTAATTTCCATAAGGCTTATGCACCAACAGCTTTTTATGCACACTGCTGTCCCCATCACCAATCATTTTGGTGTATTTTAAATTATGCGTAAACAAGCTAGCTTTAAACTCTTCTACGATTATGTCGCTTTCCATTGCAGTCGACGTACCAGACCAATTTTTAAAACATACGTGCTCTGGAATTTCCAATTCTTTATGTTTTGCTCTAGCACAAACCGTGCAATATTTATTTCTGATACCGAGATATAAATTTTTGCCAGTTTCAAACCCAATTATACATCCATAAAAAAATAAGTTTAGCAAGATATTTTCTGAGTAATAATATAAACTTACTACACCAGAAAGAGCATCATAATTCACATTATAAGACCTCTTAGACCATGCACCATCAACAACAACTGTAATACACGGTATTCCATCTTCATCGAGATGCCCATTTTTCTTAGCAATTTCAGCTTCTTGGTTAGCTGCATCTTCCATGGATTTCCACGCGGTCTCGCAAATTATGGATGAAATTTCTTCGTGACATTTCCCATATGTTTTATCCGACATCATTGGCATATTAATTGCAGCACTAATATCAGCTAACTGAGCATATCCTATGCCCGATGATACGGCTCCTAGTGTTAGAGCAGAATTGATAGAAATTTGTCCCAAATTGTTTGTATTTTCGGTAGAAATTTCTTGATTAATTCCACACATTTTGCACTTTAAACAAAAAATGCTTTGTAAACCAAATCGTTTTTCCGCAACAATCTCCATATCAGCAATGGAACAATCGAATGGTGAATGTTTGTTTCCAAATATTTGTGAAAACAAGTGTGAAACGTCAAATATTCTTCTTCCTACTGCAACGCCTTTTTTTTATGTTAGCTGAAATGCTAAAATTGACTTTTTTGAGTAAAAAGTAAGCAAAATTATAACATAAAACATTAAAATTACCAATCAACAGTCGATTTAGGCTCCCTTTCAATAATCAAATCAGGTGATGCATTTTTCACAATATTCGTGGATTTCCTTAAATAAATAATTTTTATTGGTATTGAAATTATTTAACATTCATTTGTCAATAAATAAAACTTACCTTCGGAAATCTCGATTGGGACTTGCTTCAGTTTTAGTTACATTTATTACATCGCTTTGCATATTTTTTCTTCTAAAAATGGTTATCATTAAAGGCCCCCGCACAAAAAGATAGGAAAAGTGGTCCCGGTCAAATCGTTTGAAAATTTGGTACGAAGTAGTTCTCGTGATCTTGATCAAAAGTCTTCATAACGGCACATTGATTTTATATATTAAATTATTTTAAAAACTATTAGGTATAGAAATTTTAACATAGGACCTATTTAAAATGCAAGATGGCGGAATTCCAGCGCCATATCTCGGAAACCGTTCGATAGTTTTTTTTTGTGTCCATGAAGAATTTTGATCAGGATCACGAGAACTACTTCGTACCAATTTGACCGGGGGCCACTTTTCCTATCTTTTTGTGCGAGGTCCTTTGTAAATATAAGGTATAGGCGCAATACAGGGTATTACAAATTCGAGTGTATGCAAGGGGGTCTTGGAATCCGTAAGAGATAGGAGGTCATTTAAATTGAGGCAAAGTTGCGGAAATACCGAAAAAAAAACGAAATTTTGACTAAACGTTATTTGAAGAAATATTTTGAAATAAAAGTTACACTTTTTTCCCTCTAAAAAATGACTTTATTAAATTTAAGATCCGACATTTTGTTACCGAGCCACCCTCATCAACTTTATTTTTTAAATGTGGCTCTGGATTTTAAATTTTAAGAGTTTCTGTCCTAAATCCAATAACGTATTTTCGGATTTTTTTTTAATTTCCTAGCACAAATTCTATGCTCCCTCTCTTTCTTATGGAATGTACCAATAATATATTTTTTTCAAGTGAGTTGCGTCATTGGTTTTCCAAAATTTCGGTTTTTTCGATTATTTCCCGAACGGCTTTAAATTTTTGAATTTTTAAAATGGAATTGTTAAGCACTAAAACACGTAACTTTGCGTCAATTTAACCGACCTCGTATCTGTTACGGTTTCGATGCATACACTCGAATACACCCTTTATAGTAATATCAGCTATAAAACGATGAATTGTTATGATAGCTACTTTAACCCACAAGCAACCTCGTAGGTCTTTCGACATACTGATATTCTCTCTAAAAATAAATAATAAATAAATAAATAAATAAATAAAATAAGGCAAAAAGAATGTGTCTTTTGTCTCCTTTTCTAAACGCCCTGTAGACTTAAAAGTAAGTTCCACATTTTTTGTTCCGGTCCAAATAAACGTTTGAGTGTAAATGTCAAATAAACAGTAATCATAGGTATAGTTACCACCAGTAAAATAAAGTGAATAAAAAAAGTCTTAAGACCACACGATATGAGTGAAAACTTCAACAAGCGGGGTCATCGTTTGTCATAATTTCGATCCGAGCCTTCCTTGCAGAGATACGGGCGAAACACGGTTTTCCCCCCAAAATCTCCACTTAAATTAGAGCCCCGATCCCCCCGTATGATCTAAGGTGCCCCCCCCCCCTTTCGACCCCGTCCCTCTCCCCGTTCTCTCGAAATAAATTATTTAAGTGTTTCATTCTACCCCCTCCCCTGGCCAAACCGGGGGGATGGGGGGTCCGGGGTCCCGTTTTCGTCCAGCATCTTCTTTTTTACTCCGGCTACATTCCCTGAAAATTTCAGCCGTCTACCTATACGGGAACATGCCATACATATCCGAGCGTGACGGCTTTACTGAATTCAATACCCAGGAAAAAAAAACGCAAAACGAACCTAAAGAAGTTTTCAGTTCCAAAACTATAATGGCTTTTTTTATTGATACCTCGGTTTAAACAAAATTTTTTAAAGTGTTACTTAGGCTTTACAACAATAATTATGCTATAAAAGATACTTATTATTCATTACCTACCTACCCTATATATTTTGGTGAACATTATAAAGATAAATCAAAATCGGACAAGAACTTTTGGTAGGCATCAGGTTTTGCCCATGCCAAAAAAATGGGGCATCTGAAACCTTCGAGAAGAGAGATTTGGGCATATTTTTTTTTCAAAAAAGTAGCACAATCATAAACTTGGAATAACTTTTTGCTAATTCAGCTAAATTTATAAATAAAAATACAAATGAAAGCTAAAACACGGGGCTATACAATATCACAACAAACAAAAAAAGGTGAAACTTATTTTTAAGCCAACAGGGCTTTTAAAAAATGAGGCAGAAAAACAGGCTTTCTTTTCGGCCAGTATTTTAGTTATTCTTAATCCCCGAAAGATTTATTGAAAAGTAAAAACCCCAAAGGAATGATCACAATCGAATAAGAACTTTTTCAGTAGATGCGGTTTAAAATCAAGTCAAACTTCGAGAAGCCTAATTACCACCTCTCCATAGCTAATTAGTGTTACATATACTTGTTTAAACTACAAATAATGCTTTACTTTTTGTTTATTCCCATATTTTTAAAATAATTAATTTCAACGTTGAAACAAGCCTAATACCTAATACCTATACCAATCAAAAATATTACAAGCAGTAAACATAACATACTTATTTAGGTACAGGGTGGCCCGTTTAAGAGGGGCCTATACCTTATCTCGAAAACTAAGGGGGTTGGAAAAAAAAATTAAATACAAAAGTTATTCCCAATAAAATGATCTTTATTTTTTTTGTATTGTTTTAATCGTCACTTTTTTATATACAGGATGGTCAAAGAAAGTTACACTTTTTTAAATGAAACACCCTATATCTTATTACATTTTTGGATTCTACTTAAAATTCTAAGCATATTTGATGTATGATGTTATACCACTAGAGTTAGTAGTTTCACAGATATAAACAGTTGAAAATCGGTACTTTGACTACTTTTCACCTTGGTAGCAAGAAGACCATTAGAGATGGAGTAAAATTAATTTCACATTCCTATCTTAACTTTTCAAGAGCTATTTGACGGTACTGATTGGCAGGTGGTACCATAGGTACCAAATCTGGTACCTCTGTAGGTACCATCAGTTAGCACCATCAGATAGCTCTTGGAAAGTTAAAATAGGAATGTGGAATTCATTTTACTCCATCTTTAATGGTCTTCCTGCTACCAAGGTGAAAATTAGCCAAAGTACCGATTTTCAACTGTTTATAGCTGTGAAACTACTAACTCTAGAGGTATAACATCATACAACAAATATGCTTAGAATTTTAAGTAGAATCCAAAAATGTAATAAAATATAGGGTGTTTCATTTAAAAAAGTGTAACTTTCTTTGACCATCCTGTATATAAAAAAGTGACGATTAAAACAATACAAAAAAAATAAAGATCATTTTATTGGGAATAACTTTTGTATTTAATTTTTTTTTCCAACCCCCTTAGTTTTCGAGATAAGGTATAGGCCCCTCTTAAACGGGCCACCCTGTACATTATTTATACATACCCTATATATTACCTACGTTATTTAATCAACTTACCTTAGTTGGGCTCTTCTTCTGTTTTTTCGGTTTTGGGAGGTATATTTATAGTTTTTCTTATTAATACGTCCAGATAATTTTCCCATTATAATTATAAAAATGTTTACCTCAATAATTAAAAAACGAGCACAAATAATAATCCAAATGGTCTATAATAACTCGATAATAAAACAAAAAACACACAAACTCGAAAATAAAATACAAAACACAGAACGCTCTTCCGCTCTACGCGTATCTACAATAGATAAAATACGGAAATAAATCTCAAGTCGCAACATAAAACAACCAGAAATACAAATTCTGGGAAACACCGCCGCGTCGCGCGCCGGTAGAAATAGATCGCAAAAATCAACGGGTCGCCACTGATTTCGGGCGCACGACGCTCTGCCGGGCGGATGGATGGCTTTGTCGTCCGAGAGAGATGCACAATTATTTGGCCGTAAAACATCAGAAATCTTTATTTTTTATGTAGAAAAAAAGTGGTTCTGAGTTTTGAAAAACGGTTGAAATAAAGTTTGTTTAAAATTAATCGTAGATGGTGGGAAAGTTCATATATTGTTTTAAAAAAAAAGACTAAGCGAATTTTTTTAAAGAAAAATGTTTTTGCCAAAAAATTTATACTTTCCCACGTTCTTTAATTAATTTAAAGCAACTTTTATTTAATGAACTCTTTTCCTAATCCATTACTAAAACCTGTAGTTTAAAAGTCTTTTTGAAGGTGTCCGGAGTCCTCTTAAGTTAATAAATGACATGCTCTTTTATATAAAATTGTGAAGTACATCTAAACCACGATAACTGGATAAACTCGAATTAAAATTCTAGACATGTAAGCAAGTAAGTTTAAAAATCCTCCATTTACAGTTGTTCGCTTTATTAAATCGTTCCAGTTTTTCACTACCGCAAATATTTCTGTACATCTCATAGCTAGCCTCTTATGTATTTAACTTTGATTTAAAAAGTTGGTCATATAAATTGGAAGCGTATTTCAATCAGGAATCACAACTTCTGAAATTGAGTGATATCCTGGGGTGTCAAAACTCGCAGTGTACTTTTCAATAAGAATGAAAATAAGGCAATTCAAAGTCCTCACCCCATCAGAGCTCGAGGGTGATTCTTTATCAACAACTATCATGGACTTTTCTCGAAATGTGATGTGTCCTGATGCTATTTTTTAGCTGCCAATTTGTAACAGAATATGTTACATTACAAGGCAAGAAAGTTTATTTTCCATTCGGAACTACGTTACTATATAATATTTGGTATTACAAAACTTGCCAATTAACTTTATCATCACACTGAAGGAATAAACCAGACGACGCAATGTTAATTCCTAGTCCACTAATCGTTATTATCGCTTAACTTTAAATTTAACAAATGTTAGTTACAATCTTGAACGCCCCCTACCCTAATAAAAAGGGATTTATTAAATTTTTGTTATTTAAATATTAAATTTAACATTTTCCTCTACAAAATGAGATTCTCAACTTAAATACGAAGTAATAATTATTTTATTAAAAGCAGGACAAAAAATGCATATTTGAGGTAAATAGACCAGAAACTTTTCATGTTACTTCAAAAGGAGATAAAGGCAGAACAGGTGGATTTAATTATTGTTCCCTTCTGAGTTTTAGTAAAAGATTTTGGCCTTTGCTTGTTGACAAAAACGTGAATAAGTTGCTAAGTAAATACGAATAAAAAGCAAAGCCAGATTCTCTTTGACGGCGAATCAAAAGAAAATGCTACAAAGTTCTTTTTCTCCATTTTACATTGATCTGGAAATGTAATTTAAATTTCAAACTTTATTCTTAAAAAGAAAAATTAATTTCGTCATGAAAATACTATATATTCGTTTTTAAACTCACTTCAAATAGAGCAGCACGGTACATTATATTGCTATTTGAAAGTTAAATTTACTTCTATACGAAATGCATCTGTAATTTTACTAGTTTTATTAATAAAATATTTAGGAAAATATATTTATTGTTTTTTTTATAGAACACAATGGTTTATATTGAAGAAAAACTAGGTCCAAGTAATATTGTCATTACTCAAAATAATATTGTTTTAATTTCCTGATCATCTTGCCAACAAAATAAAAATTACTCTTCATATTTGGCTACCATTTTGCCCTTGATTCAAGTGAATATGCTATGAGCAGAGATTTTAATATTAATTTAGATTAGAGGAGCAAACGTTACTTTTGTAGCTCCACTCTTCTCATAAATAATCACTGAAAGTGATGTTTTGGGTTAGTTATTGTTCAAATTACTGACCTAGAAGGTGAGTGTTAAAAATAAAATTAAGACTTAGTTTAAATTTCGTGATTTTCGATAAAATATTACTAGCATTTGGAAGATTAAATTCCATTAAATATTAAAGTTTTCGAAAATTAAAAGAAAACTTGGCATATCGACTCACAATTTGTATCCAATTTAGTAAAGCAAATTCTTGGGACTATTTTGTCAGTTGAAATAATTAAATTCAAGTTATTTTAAAATCAATAATAGCATTTCCAAATGACGTGAGGTAGAATGAAAATGATTATATCATCATAACATGCTATCTTAAATAAATAGATATAGTTCAAAAACATAACTATGTGGTATTAACTAAAATGTAATTGGAATAATATATGTTCAACTTGATATGTCCAAGAGATGTAAGAACCATCAGCATCAGTGTCAAGGAATACATACCAGTTTATTGGCAATTCTTACCTAATATACCCGATTTTGTAAAATTTTATTTGTCCATTAAAATTATTTTTGTGTGGGCACTCAACAAGAAAAAGCGTTTTCCTTATGTTTTGGTTAAAATCAAAGCTAATGAGTCAACGTGTCATGCGAAATCATTGCCCATACTGCGTTTGCGCACAATTCACACAGTTTAGCTCCAGCTTCGATAAAATTAAGGTTTTTTAGAATTGTCTTGAAAATTGCTCATCACACTTTGTCCTAGGTAGTGAATGAAACTGATCCGTAATGTAATGCGTCACTCTCGAACACGGTTGCGAGTCGGAATTTGGGATTTGGTAGGTTTTTAGGCAACCGAAGACAGCAGACGTGACGGTGGCTTCTTTTCGGTAATTCGAATTTTCGATTTTGAGTTATTACGTTACATGTGCAATTTTTCAAAATTTTAATTTGATACACAATGACTGTCGAAAAAGTTAATTAATTTGGTGACATTTTTTGGACACCTTTCTTCTAGTGATGATCGGAAAAACAGACACGAGTTTATGGTTAGGAAAGTTAGAGGAGAAAAACTATCTAATTCGTTTCTGTTCTGAAAATGTGGGGAAAATGGATTTTTGAGGGATAATGTAAAAACATCGATTTTTAGGTAAAAAAAATAAGACTTTTGGATTGTAACATTGTAAATGTTCCTGTTATCGTAGCATGGGGCATCAAATCGCGAAAAAGTACATGCTGCATTTGCCACATAACTTCATACGCGTGAGAGATCGTGTTAGTTTATTTATGTGAACGGAATCTGTTCAAATGACAAAAATAAATTAAAACTAACCGAAAGTTTATCAAACGATTAACCCAAACTAACCATAAGCACCAAAAAGGGTTAAAATATATCGGAACAGATTAAAAAAATTAAAGTAAGTTAAAACTAACTCAAAGTAACTGATTTTTGGCGACTAACCAAAACTAACCAAAAACATTAAAATTGGTTATTACGTATCAGATCCGGTTCAAATTACTAAAATAAGTTGGAACTAACTGAAAGTAACCGAGTGTTGATTGAACGACCAACCAAAAATACACCAAAAATACCAAAAAGGGCTAAAACGTATCGGAACAGAATAAAAATATTAAAGTAAGTTAAAACTAACCAAAACCGAATTTTGGCGACTAACCAAAACTGTCCAAAAACATTAAATTTGAGTATAACGTATTGCACTATCGACTAACCAAAGCTGCAAAATGCACCAAAAAGTGCTAAAACGTATCGGAACAGATTAAAAATATCCAATCCAAACTAACCGAATTTTGGCGACTAACCAAAATTACCGGGAGCGGTTCAAATGACTAAATTAAAATAAAACTAACCGAAAATAATCAAAATTTGATTGAACGACTAACCAAAAGCACTAATAATGGCTAAAACGTATCGGAACAGATTAAAAATATTAAGGTAAGTTAAAAATAACCCAAATTAACCGAATTTTGACCACTAATTAAAATTAACCATAAACATTAAAATTGGTTATGTTATAACGTATCGGAACCGGCTCAAAGGAATAAAATAAATTAAAACTAACTGAAACTAATCGAAAGTTGATTAAATGACTTACCAAAACTAACTAAAAGTAACCAAAAGCACCAAAAAGGGCTAAAATGTATCGGAATAGGTTACACAAATTAAAGTAGGGTAAAATTAACCGAATTTTCGTGACTAACCCAAACTAACCAAAAACATTAAATTTCATTATAACGTATCGGTGCCGATTCAAATGAATACTTCTTTGGTTTAATGGGTGATTTTGCAAGGTCGCGTCACGACACGGACATTTTTCGGGAACCCCATGACACTGTTTATGAAAAAATGATTTTAACGTATGGGAACCGGCTCTAATAAGTAAAATAAGTTGAGACTAAGTGAAACTAACCTAGAGTTGATTGGACGACTAACCAAATCAATTAAAACTGATTAAAACGTATTTGAACTGGTTCAAATGACTAAAATAAGTTGACACCTAGTGAAACTAACCGAAAGTTGATTGAACTACTAACCAAAATTAACCAAATCTATTAAAATTGATGAACCAGTTCAAATGACTAAAATAAGTTGAGATTAAGTGGAACTAACCGAAAGTTGATTGGACGACTAAGCAAAACTAACCAAATATATAACTTCATTATATCGAGTCGGAACAGGTTCAGATGACTAAAATCAGTTGAGACTAAGTGAAACTAACCGAAAGTTGATTAGACGACTAACCATAGCTATTAAAAGTGATTGCAACGTATCGGAACCGATTCAAATGACTAAATTAAGTTGATACTAAGTGATACTAGCAGCGTTAGATCGGGGATTGGGAGACGAATCGAATGCAGAATTTTTTTGGTTTTTCCACCCGGCATGTTATAAATGTTAGTTTGCTTTTTACAACGACACTTAACGTTATAAATTCTAAAAAAGAACGAAACTTGAAGTAATATGCATTTATGTGGTATATTTTGGTAAGCTAAACTTACGTAATCTAATCTGATCTAATCCAAATTAACCCAAACTTATATCAACTATTACTTTCAACACAATTATAAACTTTCTTAAATCTCAAATTTAATAAGCGTTGCATTTTGCTCCGGCATTTTCAATGTCTCCCCCGGTTGCATCTTTGTAAAAGGCTGTGAATTTTTTTAAAGAAATATTTTTTTATAGAAAAACCGACCACTTGACGATAATCTAGGTCAAAAAATTCCAAGAAGGCATTTTATAAATCACGATACCTCGTGTACAGGGTGAGTTCGTTGAATTTAAACTTTTTGCGATTTCCAGTTTCAACACGACACGTCACGGCATAATATTTTATTACTGAAAAATCAAACAATCTGGTCGAACCAAACTTTCGTGCATGAGTACAATATATCATTGTCCAATTTCCGTATTTTCTTATTTTCAATTTAAAAAATTTTCTTTAAGCATTGGTGCCAATCAACATATCGATATTTCCATAAACAATCCAATATTCGTAAGTCTTGATATTTCTGCTATATAAAGGTTCTATTATAATTTACCGTACGAGATCGGAAAACATGAGAAAATCGATATTAAATGGAAACATGCAGAAAATCGTATTTTTTTAAGTTTTCCATTCTTCCGAATAGATAGCTTTACTTTTGGTGCATTATTGGAAATTTGAAAGAATAAGAATTTAATATTTTCCATCGCTTGTCTTCCGATATGATTACATTGTAGTTTCTGAATTACCATACCCATCGATACGTTTTTAAAGCATAAAGTTTTTTATCCTCAACCCGAGTCTGCTATCGCACTTCGATGCTTACTCATTCTGTTTTCCGTATCCTTCGAATACGTTCAAAAATCGTGTTTTGTTTTGTGTTTGTGAAATAAAATGTCGAAAAGAAGGGAGAATATATTGTCCAGTTCCTCAAGTAAGTGTTAATAAATTGTCTATATAGAATTAGTCCGATGGCCTAATATTTACGAACAATAAATGGTCGTTGATTAGTTGTTTTGGGGTTCGTTTATGCTTGTTTAGGTTAATCAATTTCCTATATAGTAGGCCGAGAGCCAAATATCTACGTACAATGATACAATGTACAGTTGATAAGTTGTATTGAGGTTTGTGTAAGATTAGGTTTTGTTAAAAAATAATATTTATAATATAATAATTTATTTATGTGGCTAAATTAAGAGATTGCTATCTGGGCGGTTTGTTGTCACAAAAAAAAACAAGGGTAACATCGGGTTTCACGAAAACTAAAAAACTGAGTAGTGCAAAAAGTAGTAGGCCCCGGGGCCAGATTAGCTATTATAGGGTATAGAGAAGTAAAAAGAAGTAGTCTGTACCGAGTACGTGAAATGTAAAGTTTAGACATGAGATTAAAAATAAAATAGCTGGATTTCATTTAGTAGAACATATTCAATTTTTATTTTCGGTCCTTCATTTGATTACGTAAGCTCACTAATTACAACTAGACTATTTTAAGTAATTAGAATAATTAAAAAACCTTGCATAACAGCCGAGGGCTTATTAAATTCATATTCATGCGGTTTTTCAGTAAGGCACAATACGTTGACCTAAACGAGAGAAATAGAAATTAAAGTACATAGGCCGAGGGCCTTGTAATTTGCGTGCGAATAGCACTCGATCAATTTTTTTTCTTGCCGAGGGCAATAGAAAAAGAATACGTCCCGGCCGAGGGCTTCGCAATACAAAAATTTTTTATTATTATTCTTATTATAAATTATTGATTAGTTAAGCTTATGGTCGAGGACCTAAATATTTGACTTCCTCACAAAGGGTTGGTTAGATAGTGCATAGGTCGAGGGCCTTATAATCTGCATACAAATAGCACTCAATCGAAAAATTCTTGCCGAGGGCATAGAAAAAGAATAGGTTTAGGCCGAGGGCTCCACAATACAAAAAAAAATATATTAATATCATTTTTATTATAAATTATTAATTGATTAAGCCTAGGGTCGAGGACCTAACTATTCGGCTTCCCCACAAAGAGTTGGCCAGATTGAGTTATATAGTGCGTAGGCCGAGGGCCTTATAATTTGCATATTATACAAATAGCAGTCAATCGAAAAATTCTTGCCGAGGGCATAGAAAAAGAATAGATTTAGGCCGGGGGCTTCACAATACAAAAAATTCTTAATATTATTTTCATTCTAAATTATTAATTGATTAAGCCTAGGGCCGAGGACCTAACTATTCGACTTTCTAACAAAGAGTTGGTTAGATTGAGTTAGATTGTGCATAGGCCGAGGGTATTATAATTTGCATACAAATAGCCCTCAATCGAAAAATTCTTGCCGAGGGCATAGAAAAAGAATAGGTTTAGGCCGAGGGCTTCGCAATACAAAAAAAAATCATATTATTTTTATTATAAATTATTAATTGATTAAGCCTAGGGTTGAGGAGCTAACTATTCGACTTCTCCACTAAAAGTTGGCTATTGACTTTCTAAGAAGTGATCGTTTATTATGCCAACTCCAAACTTGTCACCGCATGATAATCAGATACATTTTATGTGTATAATATTTCCCCTGTTTATGCAGCAATAATCAATTCCAATAGGGACAAAAAACAGGATATATTTTAATATGGTCGTGGACCTATTTAATTAAGACTGCAATCATGGACTCCTTATTGTTTGCAAAATAGCTGCATACTTTACTGGGTGTAAATTGTTTTGACTAAATTATATCCTGAAGACTCTTGTTTGTAAAACAGCTGTATACTTTACAGGGTGTTAGTTATTTGACTAAATATTATTGTGTGCAAATTTAATTATTTGCAAAGGTTCCTACAACACCAATTGGGCTAACAACACCAACCATTTGTCTGATGCACTTTACTGTTTTGCAATGTGCATAATGCTTCTAAATGATTTAGGAATTATTATAAATACAGAAAAAGTCAGTTAATACCATCATAAAAATAACTTACCTAGGATTTACTTATGACTTAATTCAGAGGACCGTTTCCTCGACCGATTCTTTACCTCTTAAGAAAATTAATTCAATAAAAGAGACAATTAAAAAATATATTAACAAGTCAGGTACTACGATTCGAGATTTTGCAAAGATTATTGGTGTTTTGGTAGTAGCGACTCCTGCCGTTCCTCAGAGTCGTCATCGTATCAAAAGACAAGGTCACGCAAAATTTAAAGCCTTAAAAGGAAAGGCGTACATGACAGAATATTAATTTCAAAAGATACAAAGCAAATTATTAGCTAGTGGATAGACAATCTAGAATATGCTGTAAATATGAAGCCTAGTACGTTTTCATTGGAATTTTGTTTTTTTTATGCGTCTGCGTCTCCTACAGGCTGGGGTGCCTATTATAACGGCCAAAAATGTCGCGAGTTTTGGGAAGAAGCCGACAAGTCTAACGATATTAATTACCTTGAAGTTAAAGCTGCTTGTCATGGCTTACAATTAGTTACTAAATCAAATGGAAATATTAGAGTCTTACTTAGAATCGATAATAAGACGGCAATATCCTGCATTAATCGTGGGGAAAGCGTAAAATATCGCAACTTAACCAATATAACCTTTCAAATTTTAGACTGGTGTGAACAAAACATATAACACTCTTCGCATCTCATATCGCTTCAAAAGAAAAACGGAAGCCGATAAGGCATCAAGACAAACTTCCATTGAAACAGAATACGAACTAAACAAGCAGGTATATCAGAAAATAATAAGGAGTTAGATTTATTTGCAACTTATTTTAATGTAAAATGCCTGTTCCTGGTTTCCGGATTCAACCTCCACAGCAGTCGACGCATTTACAATTTCATGGCATGATGAGTTTGTTTTACGTTTTTCCCTTGTTTTCTATGTTATTTAATGCTTTAGATAAAATTATACATGATGAAGCCACCGGAATATTGGTGGCTAGTACAGCCCTGGTATACCGTGTTACCTAGTTTATTAGTTGGGAAACCGTTGACTTTTAAATCGAGTAAAAACTAGTTACTCTCTTTAGAGACTCTCATCTGTTAGACAGGAAAATTTTCCTGGTGGCAAGGAAACTGTCTGAGAAGCATTTCTTCAAAGAAGCATTTCCGGTCAAGCCATCCCAATAATGTTTGCATCCATCTCAGAAGGAACTTGGAAACAGTACAATGTTGTGATTTTAAAATTGGTTTTTACTTGTTCTTGTGTTAATAAAACACCGGCTTTTAGTATTTTTACTTTATGTATTTATAATATTGCAACGATATATAAAATATATCTAACAACAACACTGTCAACGTTATCCTACTGTCTAAACTGTTGCTAACTTAATAGTAATAACATAGGCGTACCTATAAATATTTTTATTAAAACAAATTGTTAATTAATATTTAACATACAACGCTTGTTTTAATAAAGTAGGTATTATAATTTCTGTAACAGCAAAATTTCGATGTCTTTACTTATAATGATTTAAACATTTATCTGGACGTTTTAGTTCGCGAAGTAAACAAAGGAGCTTCTTACGTCTTGATAAGTACCTATAGATCAGCTCTTAACTTTATGTTTCACCGCCTAATAGGGATTAAAATATAATAAAAAGATTTTTGAAGGGAGGCTAGAAGTTAAAGCCCCCTAAACCTAAATACGATTTTACATGGAACGTTGAACCTGTATTACTCTATGTATCAACACTTTACCCTTTACAATCCCTATCACTTGATAAACTAACAAAGAAAACGGTAACACTAATCACTTATGGCACTAAGTTCAGCACATCGGATCCAAATATTAACCAAAATTACGATCGACAATAATAGATACTCTACAGTCAAAATTGAAGATTTCGGAAAAAATTTAAACCTTAGCTCCCTATAAAAGCCAGCTCATTTTTCGTATTTTCAAAAATCAGAATTACCTATTATGTGTCGCAAATTCTATAAAACAGTGCATTAAAGTCACCGTGCACATTCGTTCCAATTATACATCCCTATTCTTAACTCTCAAAAAAAAAAAACACATCACCACGCAATAACTCAAACCTTGAGTAGGTGGATCAACTTAATTTTAATAAACAATGGTATGGAATGAACGTTAACGTCTTTACCGGATATAGTGTAAGACACGCCAGCACGTGAGCAGCCTTTAAGTTTGACGTAAACCTAAATGTCATTAAGAATATAGCAGGGTGGAGTCCTAAAATTCTGACACTTTCTTCAGATTCTATACTCGACCTCTAGGTACGCCCAGTGACATATTTGCCAATACAATTTTAAATTTGGGTATATCTTAGCCCTTAGGTAGCCTTTTAAGTATTCCGTTGCCTAAGGTTCAATTTATTATATTTGTTTTGCTCTGATTGTATATCAATAATATATTATATTATAAAATATGTTTATTTATCTAGAATAGGTACCCTTAATTTTTAAGTGGTTAAGGAATTAGAATTTTCATTGATTTTTTTTTGTCATACTTAAAATAGAGTTGAATTGAACGACTTTGCTGCCTTAATTGTGTTCTTTGTGGTATTCTCAGGATTGAAGGTATAATAATGCAAAATTGCACCATCTAGCTTCAAACAGCTACAATGTAATCATATCGGAAGACAAGCGATGGAAAATTGAAAGATTAATCGAATACCTACTTACCTGTATGAAGATTAATCGTAATTTTCCGAGCTTGTCTTCCGATATGATTACA
>MU183966.1:166918-201445 GCA_016904865.1 Pissodes strobi
TGGACCTGGAGATCAGAGTATCGGCTACTGATTGTATCTGAGAGGGATGATGGTGGGACTCTGCGTTTAGGTATCTATTGGTATGAGTTGGTTTCGTGTAGACTGTGTAGTCGATGGATAAGTCGTCTTTTTTTATAAGTAAAAGATCCAGGAAGGGCAGTTGACCGTTTGCTTCTACCTCAAGTGTAAATTGTATTCGGTGGTGTATTTTGTTGAGCTCTTCCAAGAAAAGGTCTAGATTGACTCTACCGTGTGGCCATATAATGAAAATGTCATCCACATATCGTTTCCAAAAGCTTGGCTTCATTTGGACATTCTTCAGAGCTTCAGTTTCGAAGTATTTCATGAACAGGTTGGCGACGACTGGAGAAAGTGAAGATCCCATTGGGGCACCGTCTGTTTGTCGATATATATTGTTCTCGTAAGAAAAGTAGGTGTTCTTGAGTCAGTGTTCTGAGAGCTCGATGACGTAGTGTGGAAAATCCTCGTTCATGGCTATTTGGTCTAGGGCTTCGTCGATTGGTATACTTGGATATAATGATTTGATATCTAAGCTGGCTAGGATATCCTCTTTTTGTAGTTTTAGGTCCTTAATCATGTTGGTTAGATGTTTGGAATTTTTGACGTAAGAGTCGGCTGTTTCACTTGCTGGTCGCATGATTTGTGCTAGGTATTTTTCTAGGTTTTGGGTAGGCGAATCCACTGCACTTACTATAGGTCTTAAAGGTACTTCTTCTTTATGGATTTTTGGTAGTCCATACAGTGTGGGACATCTGCTTGATTTTTCTCGAGGGATTATGCGTTTTTCGATTTCTTGTCCTAGGTTGGCGGCCTTGATTTTGCTTTTTGTTGTTTTTTCCAGGTATGTTGTCGGGTCCCTCTGAGTTTGTTTGTAAGTGTTATCTTCTAGAATTTGTTTCATTTTGTTTTTGTATTCATCTGTGTTCATTACTACTGTGGCGTTTCCTTTCTCTGCGGCTAAAATCACAATATCTTTGTTCTTTTTTAAGTTTTGGAGTGCTTTGATTTCTGAGGGTTTGATGTTGGGTGTTGGTGGTTTGCTGGTTCTTAGGATGCGGGCTACATCTTGTCCTATTCTCTCTGCTTCTTCCTTAGGCTTCTGGTGAAGAGATGCCTCGATGTTCGAAATTATGTCCTCTGTGAGAATAGTTTTTGGTGTCACTGCGTAGTTGAAGCCTTTACTTAAAACTTGTTTTTCTTCTTCCGAGAGCTGGTAATTCGAGATGTTGTGTACGACCTTATTGATTTCTGCCGGCTTTGTTTCATGTTGCGTCCTTTGTTGTAGATGGGCAAATTTCTTCTTTTGTTTGTTGGTTTTGTAGTCCATATCGGCTTCTCTTCTCCAAGTAGAGGCTTTATCGATGTTGTCCCAGAGCAGTGGATGAATTTGCCTGCTGAGTAGTATGTGGAGATCGTATGATGATTTTTCGGTTTCTGCAAGTAGTCTTCGTTTTTCTCGAATCTGTTCCCGTAGGAGTGCTTTGCTGGCATTTCTTAGAATATCCTTTGCTTTTTTGGTTTTGAGGTGGTAAGACAGCTTGGTACAGATAGGTAGAATATTGTTATCACGACATCTTATCAGGAAAGTTATGTCGCAACGTAGTGTTGAAATCTTGGACCGTAGCGTTTCGAAGCGTCTAACTGTTTTGATCGTCTCCTCCCCGTAGAGGTGTTCAATGTTGTAACGTGGGTTTTCACGGATGGTAGAATGAACAAAAGTGTTATTCCAAGTTTCAATCCGTTTGTCAGTAGAAATGGTTATCTCTCGACGTTTCGCCAACATCCCAGTTGGCATTTTCAAGTGTTGCTTCCTTGATGGCTGCTGGACTCGAACTGAGCTTCCTGGTTCTGTGCCTGGCCTTTTATAGGCCTGCGTCTGCGCAGATTGTATCTTGGTTCTGCTTGGATATGTCCGACTACCTGTGTTTCAGTTTGTTGTCTATGTGTTTGTTCCTCTGATGTGGTTAATTTTGGTTGTTGTTTTATGATGATGCTTTTCCAGGTGTTAAAAATATTTTGTGCATCATCTCTCCTGTTGATATGTATTCTTTTTTCTATTTCTATGGCTTCCCTGATGGTGCGTGTTCGAAAATGCTTTATGGGAGCGATCTGTTTTGCTTCCTGGAAATTTATTATGTGCCCTGTTTCTTGGTGGTGCTGAAACAGAGCTGAGGTGGTTTGTTTGTTTCTTGTGCTGTTCATGTGCTCCTGTACTCTGGCAGAGATTTCTCTGTTTGTTTGGCCGATGTATTCCATGTCACAGTTCTTGCAAGGGATGCTGTATACCCCGTGGTTTTCCAAAGGTATTTTGTCTTTGGGGTTGCCTATAATCTGGTGGATCGTTGTTAGTGGTTTATAGATTGTTGTTATTTCGTGTTTCCTTAGGATTCTTCCAATTACGTCTGTTACGCCTTTTATGTATGGTAGTGTAGTTGTCGGTCTGGATTCATCGTACTCTTCTTTTTGTTTGTTGTTGGGTTTGTAGCTCGCTTAGAAGCCTTTTTGATGTGGTGTTCTTTGTAGTTATTCTGTTTCAGAGCTCTTGTGATGTTGTGGAGTTCTTCTGAGCGATGTGAGAATTTGGTTAATTGAATGGACCTGGAGATCAGAGTATCGGCTACTGATTGTATCTGAGAGGGAGGGAGAAGCCATAGAAATAGAAAAAAGAATACATATCAACAGGAGAGATGATGCACAAAATATTTCCAACTCCTGGAAAAGCATCATCATAAAACAACAACCAAAATTAACCACATCAGAGGAACAAACACATAGACAACAAACTGAAACAGAGGAAGTCGGACATATCCAAGCAGAACCAAGATACAATCTGCGCAGACGCAGGCCTATAAAAGGCCAGGCCCAGGACCAGGGAGCTCAGTTCGAGTCCAGCAGCCATCAAGGAAGCAACACTTGAAAATGCCAACTGGGATGTTGGCGAAACGTCGTGAGATAACCATTTCTACTGACGAACGGATTGAATCCCGGAATAACACTTTTGTTCATTCTACCATCCGTGAAAACCTACGCTCCAACATATATATATATATATATATATATATATATGAATTTTTTGCAAATTTTTGTGTTTAAAAGAATGCATATTTAGGAACTATTGCATATTCAAGCTGTTTTGTTATTTCTGTGATATTTTCTTACGTTTTATGTCCTCCCGCTGTCGCACCGCCTGAACACCTGAACTCGATTTAGATTGGGATTTTCCTAAGAGGGCACTAAATAGGTTAATAAAGTAATCAACTACATAAAGTAAAATACTATTTTTCTAGTGGCAAATTGCATTAGTCTATGCGTTGTTGGGCAAATGTTGTTGAAATATGTCATTTTTTTTACCTACACCTTATATCGTCTATAAATTATTTATTTGTTCACATTTGTTACAGTTTAGCAATATTATTGAGGTTATCGTTCGTCGTAGCCGCAGTTAAAACGCCCAAACAAAGTGAAAGTGAATACGAATGTAGTGATTATGTCGAAAATACGATGTACTTCGTGGATAAAGCCTTATCCAGAACTTGTTTTACACGGCGATTTTTGCAAGCCTTGTTCAAAAGTTGTTTCCTGCTCGAAGAAATTGCTAAGATTAACAAGATGAAGTCTGGTCCCATTCAGCTAACGTTGAAGCAGTCTTTTGAGACTTTTAAAAACGAAAACCATGGCCAATCAAAATTAAACAAAGATCTGTGTAAAATATTTTTGGCTGTTAATGTTCCCTTAAACAAGCTGACCAACTGGCAAGTAAAAGCTTTTTTGCAAAAATGTACAAAACTTAATGCTCCAGATAAATCAAAATTGAGAAAAAACGTCGTCGGAATAGTGTTTGGTACCGTGCTAGATGAAATAAAAAACAAAATTGAAATTAACTATATGTATATTGTCGTCGACGAAACAACTGATTCGTGTGGCCGTTACGTACGTAGTTAATTTGATGATCGGAAAGTTCACAGAAGAAGAGTCTGGAAAAGTTTACCTCATAGCTGTAATAGAACTGGCAAAAACTAACAACCTTACAGTTACCCGTTTTTTTAAGAGCAAGTAACACATTTCTTTTAACCGAATTCAGTTCCTATAGAAAAAATTCTTGTCCTGTGGTCCAACGCTGCGCCGGATATGGTAAAGGCAGGCCAGAATTTAACAATATTTTATGAAAATTGAAATCAATGAACTTGCCTAGCCTGAGGATTAAATAGGGTTGCGTTATTAGAGCTTCCTTCCCATTGGTTAATGACCTAATAGCAAATTTGAAAAAAATATTCATAAAGGCCCCATCAAGAGTGCAGTTTTACAAGATGCATTTGCTCGCAGTACTATTACCACCTGAGCCTAGGGTGACCAGATGGCATACCTGGATTCGTTGGGCAATATTTTCTGCAGATAATTTCCAAAAACTGATCCTTGTGTAACACCCTGTGATATCAATACCGAAGAAAGTCTAGCATTATTAATGATGATTATCTTATAGGAAGTATTCGAAATTATTTGAAAATATATAAGGAAAACCAATCCATAATATATCTATATTTAAGAGTTACCTTATTATTATTTATTATGGTATTAAATATATCTTGTAAGCATCAGTCTTGCTAAGTGTTATTCAGTATAAATGTTGGTATCCCAACTGAAATCTTATTATCAAAAGTTTCAAAAGCCATTCGACGATTCTAGTATATCTAGAGATGCAATGGAATAATATTTGCAAATTCGTATCGATCGCTTGGGTATATCCTTTAAGATTCAAGCGAGGGCAAAGTTACATAATTTCGTAAATAATACAAGCAATACAGAAACCAATGCAGTCGGAAGTGGTGTGTTTCTGAATAAATACGACGTTTTGGGCGCAAACCCTCTGAATAAGTAAAGAAGCCTCTTTCAAGTTCTCCCGTGGATAAATATTAAACTTAACTTGTTCCTTGCAGTGTGCTTCCCATTTTCTTTGACTCGAAATATAATTATGCATTATAGTAGAGATGGCACTTCTAAAAGAATTATTTATGCAATTTACTATAATCAACTGTGTGTTAATTCGCTGCTCCTTAGCTTCTATAATAATCTGAAGTATTTTAAATGATTGACAAAATGAGTTAATTACATTCAAGATGTTAAAATTTTTTAGAATCATCTTGTTGTTTTTCCTAGTGGTCTCAGTCCTGAATTCCTTTCAGAAAATATATTATTAGATGAATTCGTCATAAATAATTATTTTAACTAATTTAGATATTTGTTTGGCCTTAAGTTGGACAAAATGCATTATATTAAAGTTCTATCCACATACCGAAACATAGTTTCGCTAGCCTTGTTAGTTTCATCAGGAGATAATTACCGATAACGTTTTAAAGTCTATTGTAATCAAGATTTTGTTATAACTTGGTGTAAAAGTTTCAATAGCATGTAAACCTATAGTGTCCGCAATAAAGTTAGATCTATATGAGAAAAGTCTTAAGTATCTTAGTTAGCAAAAAAATTTTAGCGGAAATCATTTCTGCTTCCAAAATAATGAAAAATGCACTATGTCGAAGTTGACAGGTCACATTTGGCATCGGTTAATTTCGTTATTTTCTATAAAAAATCTCCAGTAAATGGCCTTATTTGTTAAAATTTGGAGATATGTTAATTAGAAATTAACTTTTTTACATTTTTGTATGCACATATAAATACTCAAGCGAGCCACCAGTTCGCTGAGCTTTGCTTCTCACCCAACACCTGTTCAACCAGTTCCTTACAGGACACATGTGCGTAGGGTTCGGAGAGTCCTAACCTGAAACCTAATTCCCTAGCAAAAACTCGAGTTCTGCAGTACACATGTGCGTGGGCTCCGAATGTACCCACCTAAAGTAGTAAATTCGAATCTACGATACATTTGCCAACGTTCTAAGAAAGATAGTTTCAAAGTAGATTCTGTCAAATAGCTAAAGTGTAATGTATACTCTGAGTGGAATTAAGCTAAAGCTAACCATAAATAAAACACAACACAAGTCTTAAAAAATTTATTATAAAACAGTGACAAAGACCTATAAACAATAATTAAAAGTATCCCTCAACCGAAAAGGCATGCGTACCTTAGTAATCGGGTACAGTGGAAATTTATTAAGTTTTTGACCAATAGACATTGTTATTATTTTTAACCGAGGTGCCTTATTTATTATCTCTTCTCACTTGACGTAGATCAATCTATAATCTGAGCTACATAACCTGCATGCCAGCGAGGGAATGGCGTTACGTTTTACTGTTCGTGACAATATATTTTAAATAGTTACAACACATTTATAAATACATACGTATGACTGTCAATTCAACATGTTCTGCCAAATGAAATGGTTTACTAAATGCCCACCAGCTTTGGCAAAGTGTACCAATTGTTGAGAGACGAGTTGCGCACGCCTCCAGACAGTAGATACTTCAATTCAGTAGTACATACTTTTGTTGTGCCGTACCGTACGTGCAGTACGTTTTTTCTCAGGTGAGGCAGACACTTCTATTTAACGCAATTGCTATCTTTTTGTGAAGCAATAACATCTACTACATTTTAAGCATTTCACCCATTATCTTCATCACGCTAGTTAAAAACGGTGTATTCTAACTAATTTAATCAGGAGTACTGTTTTCTCGATTTCATATTAAAAACAGCTTAAAACTCAACCCCCGAAAAAGGTTTGAACGGTTTTTTAGGTAGTAGTGTTGATTGCGCCAAGGTATTGACTCGAACCTACTTAGGCCCCAGCGTTAAAAATATAGATCCATGCACGTTGCATCGCATCGCCAAAGATGATTATATACTTATTATTTTAATCCACTACGTACGTTTGAACGGATTAACAGCAAGCTTCTTACAGATCGGCATATTTTTATTTAGAAATTAGGTGGTTCAAATGACGAAAATAAATATTTTGCGTTAGGAAGGCAGCTGGTAAAACAGACAATTTAATTATACTTGGTTTCTAAAACATGGCAAAGTGGCTCATAAACGATACACAAAACAAAACTTTTTCGGAAATATTACAGCACTATATCATCAACCCTTAGTTATTTCTTTTCTTAGAGAGCTTTACCGGGACTGACGGTATAGCCAGTGCAATTATACGTTATAAAAGAATGAAAAATTTTCTTTTGCCGCGTACGGGCTTAAGCGTCATTCTGAAGGGAAATTACATAAGTTATTTCTCATGGATGGCAATAAGAGGGTTTTATTCGCTCGTTTAAGGCATATGCCAGGTAGGGGCTATTTCAGAAATAAGTATAATAAGGACTGTGTTTCGCAAAGCATGAAAAATGAGGGCGGTTGTGGCATTAAAACGTAAGTAGAGGTATTTCTATACTTTTGTATCTCTCTTTAATATACCTTCTATTATGGCCTAAGCGAAAGATGTGACGAAATATTATTTGTTTATTACATTACTATGTCAAGCAACCATGCTCGCCAAAATGTTCTCATCGCTGTCTACCTTAAACATCCCCCAAGGCAAGGCTCTCTCCACCCTATCGAACATCAACACTACCATGGCAGAAGTTAAGTTTCATCACCGTGATATTCGTAAAATCCTCAAAAAACTAGATATGCAAAAGGCATCAGGACCGGACGAAATACCTGCCATCGTGTTAAAGAACTGCACCAACGAACTAACACCAATTTTTCTAGGCTTTTTTCTCTGTCTTACCCATCTTCTTGGAAAGTAGCTCGGCTGTTCCACAGCCAGAAAACCAGGCCCTCAAGCTATCGCCCAATTGCCTTGCTTCCAGTAATCTCCAAAGTCATAGAACATCCAGTCATTCAACAACTACTTATTACCTCGGGACCAGCAGATTAATTAGTGATAACCAATACGACTTTCACAAAGAGAGATTGACAGGAGATATATTGGCCTATGTCACTCATATATGGAGAGGGGCAATTGAAAACTACGGAGAATCTCGAGGAATTGCGTTAGATATTTCGAAGGCATTCGACAGAGTTTTGCTTAACGGATTGCTCAACAAAATACCGTCCTTCGGACTGTCAGCCTCTTTCTGCAGCTGGCAGTTTTATAAGAACCGATCTCTACACGTTGCAGTTGATAGACACATCTCAGACACATTCACCATTAACGCGGGCATGCCTGAGGGTGCAATACTTTAACCAACTCTGTTCCTCATCTATATTAATGACCTGCTGACCGAAACCACTAATCCTGTTTACAGTTTTGCAGATGACAGTAACCTTTTCTCCCAATTTAAATTGGAAAACTCTTTACCGGCGGCGACTGAGACTTATGACCGCAGACAGGATCAGATTACAAGAATTAATCAAGGTCTGGAGAAAGTTAGAACTTGGGGCGAAAGAAATTTGGTCCAGTTCAATGCAGCAAAACCCAAGCAACCACGTTTACTAAGAAAGCCAATACGACGGACCCTGTCATCATTATGGCAGGATCGACCATTCCTTGATCCTAGCAAATCGGAGTACTGGGTGTCTCGGTCAACAGCAATTTGTCCTGGCATGACTACGTCGCTAACGTCGCAAAATCAGTCTTGCAGAAGGCTAGTGCGCTGTTTCGCAACAAAAAACTGTACACCGCAGCAGCTGCTATTGCTCTACAAAGCGCAATCAAGACCGTGCTTAGAATATTGATCACACATCTAGGGTGCCGCACCAAAGCACACCCTAAAGCTGCTGTATTCCATTCAGAAGAGAGCTGTGCGTCTCGTCGGTGAAGTTAACCCGGGATTTTCACGGCAGATATTCCCAGGATTTGGCCCGCCTCATCCCACCCCCAACAACGCCTGTCAGACACTGATAACGGCAAGAGCACACCCGTTGGTTGTACAACTGGAAACACCAAGAACGTCGCTTTACAAGGACTCCTTTGTGTCGCACCTTGCATCGCTGTGGAATTCACTCCCAGGACATCTGTTTCCACCAAATTTAAATCCACAGCTATTCAAGAACCGTGTCAATCAACATTTCTGCATACACACCGCTCGTCGAGTGCCATAGAATCTCCCTTTAGTATGTGTGTGTCATTGCCTTAAAAAAGTATATATAATAATATTAGTCATATATATTATCAAGAAACAAATATCTACTTTATACAAGACCAAAATATGATTGGCTATGTTACACATACTCCTCCCACGACTAGTTTCTGAGATTCTATATGGCTCAAGAACTGGCCAAAGTCAACTAAACGTTCTTATATTCGCGATATAAGCCCTTGCAGATTAGAGATTATAGCTAACGAAATTGGCGCTGTCGAAAATCCAACGAAATTTACTGAATGTGTCGTGCTGTCCGAATGTTTCAGTGTTATCATAGAAGAGGCAAGAAGCGGGATATTTGAGATGTTTTATCCGATTCCTAATATAAATTTCCAAAATAGTTATTTTGCTGAATTATTAAAAATCTGTAAAGATATGAAGGTGTCGAATAAACAGAATAAGCAGCGTAGAAGCGAAAATTAATCCACTGAGAATAAACAAGACTCAAAGTATTTGCGCACCGCTTCTTGTCAACAACGTGCGTATTAAAACAGCAAGTTTGAATAACTTTACAAACATAAAATGTTGGAAAGATGCTTTTCTATGTATGCATAGAATTTCCAGCAGCAGACTGAAGCGCATTATTCAAAACTTTCTCGCTCTATTCTATTAAAAATAGAGTAACTTACTCAGTAAGAAAAAATCCTGAAAATGAAAAGCATTAATTGTTTGAGCTTGCATTATCACCTTTTCTGAATGAGTATAAGATAAAAGTTTCGTACCAGGTATATTGGATGTATTAAATTACAATTAAATTTAATACACGCAGTAAAATATTGAGGCCAGCAAAGGCGAGGAGATGGAAATCTAGCCCAAGCTAGCAACGGAAACGGATATGCGTCTCCGAAAGGCAGATACATTTTATTTATTACAAAAACAAGAATTCCAGCAAAGTGTGGCGCCAAAGCTGACCTCGAATAAGTACGAGCAATGTAAAACAGGGCTTTGGATATCAAAGAAATTCGAAAATTTTTTATCAAAGTACTATGTCAGATTAGAAAAAGAAATAAATTGGCTATACTTTTAATGTGTTGCGTTAATTGCTTGCAGCCTGCGTATGTTTTGGTAAAGAAAGTTCTTCAACGTGTCGTCTTATACAACTTTGACCAAAGTTCTTTGTTAAAAAACTCAACTAACGCAACACTCGTTTAATGAAGGTATATACATAAAGTACATTATATTGAAAATATACAATTCCACAAATCACTCATTTGACAACAATCACATAATATAATGAAACGCTTCAAGTATTTTAGCCAAGGAATCATTATCAAAAAAGTGTACAATTAAAGTAATTGCTTTAATATTATTAAACAAAGATGAATGCGTTGCTTCACCTTTTGTTAATTCTAATATCACCTGGTTGACTTTCCTAAAAGCTGAAACTGATAAGACGCACTTTAAAATTAACTAAGCTTTTAAACAAAAATCATTGAATTCTTCCGAAACACATAATATCAAATTGTAATTATAATAATATAGCACCTCAAAAAAATCCTTATTACAATTAAAACACCTCCATATCACGCTAACCTAACAGACCAGTTATTATACGATTTGAATACTACTAATCATTTTTTTAGATTTTTCGTCCTTGACAGCGTTGGCAGATTTCTTCTTCGAAACGTTGAGCGTTTTCCAAGTCTTTCAGGCTTTTCAGCTTCGTAGGGTCACTAAACTAGCACTTATGTAATTTACACTTTGGAGCCAGAGCCGAAGCGACCTTATTCAAAGAGCCTACAACTGAGATGGAGTAATAGGCAACAATTTGTCTGTTGTGCCAATATTCTCAGAAGACTCTGTTATTCTTAAGTGTTTTAATTTCATGCTGTATTTTTCTCAAGACTACGGTAGCATCAAAAATCATCAAGTATTTCTTAGATTGGGTTTGCGTTATAGCCGATTCGTCATCAAGTTGTCGTTTAATTTCTGTGAGAGCTATGTTGCCATCGAGGCCTCTGAGCACAACGGCTTTGGTATCCTGGTTCTTCTCAGCATAAGAATAGTACGCCATGCGCTGGTTGTCAAGATTATGTTTGGAAATGGCACCGTATTTTTCATTTCCAATGTACTCCATGGTACTGTTTCTTGTGCATTTTACAATAAATTTGATTATCGTCTCTCTTGCCATGTCCTCTTGCATAATTCTGTGATCTTTTACCCTAGCTTAGCTGGATGTAACCCTGACGTGGATTTGTGCCTTCTTTTTCATCCTTTCACTGGCTTTGCTAGGAGTTTTTTGGTTATTTTCACTAGGATTAATTGAAGAAGCCGTACTGCTTTCTTCATCTTCTAAGTATGACAATACGTCATGTCTGTTATCTATTGGAATTTGTGGGCAGTATTTTAATTCGAGATACATTCTCGGCGAAAGCTAAGTCAAAGCTTCGAAAAATGTTTTCTATGACATCATTATAATCAAATGATTTTCAGCTACATAAAGTCAATCTGTGTTTTTAATTTATGTGCTGCTCGAACCAAAATGCAAAACATGGCTTTTTATTAAGGCATCTAATGAAATTGCCTTGGTCTTCGAAGAGACGAGTAATTATTGGTCTGCGAGTTGTTATTGTGTACCTTAATTTATTGTTACAATAAGTGGTTATTCTCAAAAAGCTTTGAGTTCATCTGGCTATGATGCACCCTGCAGGGTGTTACTTAATGTTAGGGATGTATTGTAATGAGTGATTCCTGGACCAATTTTAAGTCTAGAAATTTATTTTTAATTACCCAGTTGCGGTTATTTCCCAATATAGTTTTAGCAAAAGATTTGTTACGTCACTGATTTTTTTCAAATCAATTTTAAGCAAAACGTTTTCTTTTGTTTTTCCATATAATTTATCGTTTGGAAGTGATCATTAATCAAAAGAATAGCTAGATACCTTCCTCCAGAATATCAATTGTTTCATAAAAAAAATATGACATTTAATTGAAATCTCATGAATTGAATCACTATCTTTCTTATTTCTTCTTCTTGAAAACTTGTTTGGATTTGCCTTTGCATGTTCTAAATTATAATGATAATATTATATTTCTAAATGAAAATAATAAATAGTATTACACAAAGCTTAGCACCCTATATCTCAAAAACCAACCATTATATGAACTTTCCGGCTTTAAATTGATTCAGGACTCATCCATTAGAATGGACCTATACATCAGTGACACACTGTTTAAACACGCTATCTTTTTTTTTCCCAAAATCCAACCCTTGTCGAATAAACAAAGAATCAATTGGCCTGCAGGTGTTAAACCAAAGGAGCTTCGCCGAAGTAATGTCAACCTACTTATTGGCAGCACCACTTGCTACAGAATCCGAAATTAGATTGCTTTACAGCCAAATATTTTCATGTCACAGGTATGTCCCTATTTTAAATAATGGCTGCAAGTTTTGAATATTTAGTTAAATAAATTATAGTGTGGAGCTATGATTTAATATAATTAAAGCGCCAATCAACTTGAAATCAATCAGAGATACGAAAATTAAAATATTGGCTATGGAAATCCAAAAGCAAACTATTAGCATACTTATATGAAAGATAACTACATAAACGTATTAGCAAATTTCCAAATTAATAATTTAACAAGGGTTTAATGCATTATGCATGTAGCGTAGCAATATTTTGTTGCACAGAACATAGAAGCAAGGTACACATTGCCCACTTAAATTCAAAACTTTGAAGCGCTTGGTTAAAACAAGTTGAGTTAGTTTTATTATTGTTGTGGCAGCGGTGAACTATTTATTAGGAAATGTGTTTCAATATTTATCTAAACTGCTGCTGGAGACTTGAAATTGTTAGGTAAAATTCGATTTAAAATATGTTTTAAACTAAAAGGGTATCGACTTGGAGCAGGAATGAAGTGATATTTGCTTTTGCTCTATTTTAAATCATCCGAAGTTCTACGAATCTCCTTGAAGTTATCCTGCGATAAATATCTTCAACTTATTCAACGCGTATTCACCTATATCAGCTTAGTAAACCACTGCCTGAGTGAAAATTTTCAAGTTCCCAAATGGTTCACTAGGCACCCTTTTTAACTTGTATGGTACTCAAATGTACGAATTTGACAAGTTTTCAGGGAGACAGTATTTTCAAGGGGCTTTTAGGTTTTACTATATCTTTATTATTATTTCATATACAGCTTTGTCAAAACAACACATTTTAGGTAAATTAAGAAAAAATATCGGACTTTAAATTTTTTTACTGCCAATAAGTGCCTATATTTTTCTAATTTCACTGCCTAAGAAAAAAATTGGATTTTTTATTAAAACGTTTTTCATGTTAGAACATCTCAAAATTACTTTATTTAGTATCGAACAGACCCACCGCATGCATTTAAAATTCCTCAGCGTCAAGTGGACATACTTGCCAATAACATATTTATACAATTAATGTCATGCAGGTGTTTTTTTATGGCAGTGGAACACACACTAAAAGGAGATCCTATGGCACCCGTCGTACGGCGTGGGTGCAAAGATGTTGGTGGCCACGGTTCTTGAATAGTTGTAGGTTGCAATTAGGGGGAAATAGATGTCCTGGGAGTGAGTCCCACAGTGATGCAGTGTGTCAGACACAGGAGTCCTTGTAAAGCGACGTTCTAGGTGTTTCCAGCTGCACGAAGAACGGGTGCGCTCTTGCCGTTTGTCGTGACTATCTGACTGGCGTTGCTGGGGGCGGGATGATGCGGGCAAAATCTTGAAAACATCTGCCATGAAAATATCTGTAAAACAGGGAGTTTTCGGTCGCATGTCTGCGGTATTCCAGACTATCCAGATCTCGGGTCAACTCCGGGTCGCAAGCGACACGCAGAGCTCTCTTCTAAACAAAATAAAAAATGCCAATATTTACAGGGTTAAAAACGCGTCGGGTGGCAAAATTTCATTTTTTTTCTCGTACTTTGCGTTTTTCTTCTCGAGATAATTACTTGAAATTTGGTTCACTTATTATCTTTAAGAACCTCTACAACAAAATGTCAAAATCGGTGGTCGCAGTATACAGGGTGTTAAATTGGTTTTGATCATCTACAATTTTACCTTTCGGAACTATTTTTGAAGCACCCCTTATTAATTCTGATATACCACTTGAACTCCCTGTTTTTTCTTTAATTTGTTTGTCTTTTGCACTATTCTCGTTATTTGTCACCGTTTTTTAATTTATCTGCAAAAATAGTCATCGATGCAGTAGAAACAATAAATTTTGGAAGACGACTTAATGTATCCAAAGGGTTCAAGATCTTCTCCCACGTGACTTTCTACTACGTTAAATTTTTTCCCAGTGATTCCTAGAAATGCTAGCCCAAAATCCATTATTTAAATAATGATTTTATTTAGCGATGAAGCATATTCCTCAATAAATGTCATCAAGAATTTTCATATCAATCATTTTTGAACAAAAGAAAATCCATATTCGGTACACACAAATAATTTGCAGGGGCGGATTTCAGTAAAAATTATTGCAAAATTATGCATTATTGGAGATTATTTAGTAGGACCAATTTTTTCTGCCATAAAGGCTAAACGGATAATATTATCGTCAATTTCTCGAAGTGGAACTCACAATTCTTCTAGAGCAGGTACCAGTTCTTGTTCTTTTAAAATTCCAAATGTGGTGTATGCACCATCGATGCGGTTTTTTGGTATGTTATGGTCCCCTTTAAAATTCGGAAATTTGGTTGCTCCAGATTATTTAGTGTTCCAGTAATAAGTCCAAACTCGAAATGGCAAAAATATTAAGTTCATCTAATTCATCTTGTAGAATAGGCACCATCATCTCCAAATTGTACAGCTTTTTTGCGTAGATCTTCGTTAAATAATAAAAAAAACTTTTAAGAAAGAAAAATAAAAATATTATTTTTTTTACCTAGAAGTCGATGTTTTTATTTTCTCCCTGAAAAGTCCATTTTCCCGACATTTTCGGAAAAGAGAAGCATTCAGAGATTTTCTTTTTCCTAGAAATTCTTTGTTGAAGTGTTGGCAATTTTTTTTACGACAGTGGCACACACACTAAAGGGAGATCCCATGGCGCTCGACGAGCGGTGTGTGTGCGAAGATGTTTATTGACACGGTTCTTTAATAGTTGTAAATTGTAATTAATGGAAAACAAATGTACTGGGAGTGTGTTCCACAGTGATGCAGTGCGCCAGACACAGGAGTATTTGTAAAGCGATGTTCGAGGTTATTCCAGTTGTGCGACGAACTAGTGCGATCTTGCCGTCTTTCGTGACTGTCTGACAAGCGTTACCAGTGGCGTGATGGGGCGGGTCAAATCTTGGGGACATCTCCCGTGAAACTATTTGTAAAACAGGGACATCTCGGCCACATGTCTGCGGTGTTCCAGACTATCCAGATTCCGGGTCAACTCCGGGTCGCCGATGAGACGCACAGCTCTCTTCTGAATGGAATCCAGCAGCTTTAGGGTGTGCTTTGGTGCGGCACCCCAGATGTGTGGGCAATATTCTAAGCACGGTCTTATTTGCGCTTTGTAGTGCAAGAGCAACTGCTGCGGTGTATACAGTTTTTTGTTGAGAAATAGCGCACCGAGCTTTTGGGAGGCTGATTTTGCGATGTTAGCAACGTGGTCATGCCGGGACATATGGCTGTTGACCAAGACACTTAGTAGTCCGATTGACGAGGATGAAGGGATGGTCAATCCTTCCATCTATGTTGGGGTTTGGAACCTTCGGCAACATGCACTAAAACGGAGTTTTATCCACAATACCGAAACAGAATTGTTGCACTCGACGCGCGTTTCGCTAACCATTTTAGCATCATCAGGAGATTATTAAAACTCATGATGATTTCGGGGTCCGCCGTATTGGCCCTCTTGGTAACCGTTGCTGCTTGGGTCTTTGCTGCATTGAACTGGACCAAATTTCTGTCGCCTTAAGTTTGAACTTTCTCCAGGTCTTGATTAATTGCTGTAATCTGCTCCTGTCTGCGGTGATAAGCCTCAGTCGCTGGTAAAGCTTTTTCTGATCTAAATTGGGAGACAAGGGTACTGTCATCTGCAAAAGTGTAAACAGTATTATTCGTTTCGGTCAGCAGGTCATTAATATAGATGAGGAACGGAGTTGGTGGAAGTATTGCGCCCTGAGGAACGCTCGCGTTAATAGTCTGAGATGTGTCCATCAACTGCAACGGGCAGAGATCGGTTCTGAAGGAAACTGTCAAGCCAGCAGCAGAAAGAGGCTGACAGTCCGAAGGACCGCAGTTTGTTGAGCAATCCGTCATGCCAAACTCTGTCGAACGCCTTCAAAATATCCAACGCAATCGCTCGAGACTCTCCGTAGTTCTCAATTGCCCTACTCCATATATGAGTGACATATGCCAATATATCTCCTGTCGATCTCTCTTTGCGAAGGTCGTATTATCGCTGATTATTCTATTGTTCTCGAGGTACTTGAGTAGTTGCTGATATACTACACGCTCCATGACTTTGGAGATTATGGGAAGCAAGACAATTGGGCGATAGTTTGAGGGCGTGGTTTTCTTGCCTTTTTTGGAACAGGTTGCACTCGAGCGACTTTCCAAGAAGATGGGTTAGTTCGGGTTAGTATGTCCTTTTCGGCAAGACAGATAAAAAAAGTCTGAAAAAAACGGGTGTTAGTTCGTTGCTGCAGCTCTTTAACACGTATTTCGTCCGGTCCTGATGCCATTTGCGTATCTAGTTCTTTAAGGATTTTACGAATATCACGGTGATGAAACCTAACTTCTGCCATGGTACTGCTGATGTTCGATATGGTAATGCAAAAAAATGTTACTGATTTCACCGATTACTTGCACTGGATGTCGCTTAAGGGATCTTGCACAGGAGCACTGTGAGGTTGATCTTAGGATTGGGCTACAGGGATTGAAGACAAACTAAACAATCAGAAAATACTTATTTTACCCATTACCCAATTATTCAGACAAGCAGGATTGTATGATACTCGGCAAAGAAACAATCTAATGAGTAACTGCCACCGCCTGAAAAGGACGCATGTTGAGCTAGGGTTCTTTGAACTAAAATTTTTCATTAATTTACTCTACTTATTTCGCCGCACTAATAATTAGCTATAAATCTACTGTGCCGATAACCTTTCTAAAATTTATTAATGCGATCTAAAAGACAAAGTTTCAATTTGATACCTTTTAGATTAATATTCTAATATCATAAATCTGCTTGCGTGTTTCAAATTTTGCGTCTAGGCTGTAACTCTTTTATATTTTTCTAGGTTGCAATTATAATCTTCTTATATTTCATGCCATCTTTTCATAGAATTATAAGTAAAGTGAAAACTGACAATTAATTGTATTATTTTCCTGAACAAGTTAATCTGCAGGCTTAACTGAAGCAAGTAGCTAGCAGTTAGCTAGTCTCTCTGCATGCTGCGATCTAAGAATCTAATTATACTGGCTTTCAATGAATCACATCTTGATGGATAACTTAGTTTTGACTATTATCAATACTATTTTGAAATGCAATGGACTATATAAAAATAATTTCATAAATGTAGGAGCAGGATTTTAAATATATTGATAAGTTCAGTAATGTTATGCTGGTTTTTTTACTTCATGGAATATTGACTTGCCGATGCAGAAATTACTAATAAATTTAAAAACCTGCCTATTTCATTCACCAATGCCAAACCATTCATAAAAAAATAGCAGTCATAAGTTACTTTATGGTTGATATTGTATAGTATATTATTATATAATCTGCTACTCTTAAGTAACTCCATCACTCAATTCTTTTATTTTTACGAATAACAGAAAATCCCGTGAAAGACCGAATGTATTCAATAAAGTTTGCAACAGATATTGTGTGCACATAGAGGCAAAAACGCCATCGGATGTTTTCCTCGGAAGCCCCGGAAAGGGGATCAATTAATAATATAAGCTGAAGACGACGAATAAGCGATGAATTATTTGCCATACTAAAAGCAAGACGGAGCTTTCAAGATAATAGGAGGGCGATTTTTGACGCCTTTTATTGCTCGGGTAAGCCGAAATGCCGGGAAACCTTGCGAATGGATAAACTTTTAACACAATGTCATAAAGTTCGAGCTTTATCCGATTTCGTAACAAATATTATACGGTGATTTTATCTGCCCGAATAGCATAAAATATTATTAGAAATTTGTTGGAGTGTTTTGCTTGGATTTTCTTATCTGAAAAAAAATCTCTTTCCTTAAATTGTTTTTGTTTATGTCTACTTTTTTTGCACCTATTCTTCTTTGCAGCGTTAAAAAAATGTTTTAATTAATATTAAGAAACACCCCACATCACATGCTTCATAATACACTTTGTCTAGATACTATATTATTGTAAGGACCGTTGCTCTTATTTTAAACATATTCCCTGGTTAAGCTAATTTATACGACATATTTAAATAACATAAATTATAACGGTTAATATTTGAAACATTCTGCTAAGGTTCAGAGCTGTGCCGGGTACTGCGAAAATGTACTCGAGTACCTGGTACCAGGTACATGTCATAATTAAGGAACGAGTACAGAGTACAGAGTACTTTACTTGCTAAAAAGTACTTGGAGTACAGTATCGAGAGTATAAGTACCCGAACTTTGTATGTTTGGGTTATGCAAAAGCAAAATAAATAAAATATTTTAGAAAAATCGTTTATAATATTATAGAATAGCTGAAAAACAAAACAAAAAAGAGAATCCTAAAGATACCAGCTGATAAGTGTTATCTTATTGCGTTTCTTTATTGGCCTTCATTATCACCAAAACTCGAATCGCTGAGAGCATTGCACCGCGGACTGTTCACTATTGATGCAAAAGAAAATAATCGCTCCACTGGTGCAGACGAAGGTAGACAAGTATTATACCTCAAAAATATTTTTTTTATTATTGGGTAATCGTTCAAGCTATTTATTCCGCTCTTTTTGTGATCAAGATATTTGTATAGCTGTAGCTCAATTTTTGATGTTTTTACTGTTTCCTTTTCAGTGGCAGATTGAGAGGTATTCATAAACATAACGTGTTTAGATGTTGCAGATTCGGGTTCATTAAAATCAAAGAAGTCATCAGGTGTTGTATCGCTAGAACCTCCATGTTCGCTATCATCATCGTCAATAAATATGAGTTGTTCCGCGGCTCTGACTACCAACTTCTTTATAGCGTCCAGAGAATATTTTGGGGTTTTTAAAACATTAAACCATCGCAACTTAAATTTGGAATGAACAACTGCAGAAATAATTGCAGGCTCAGACGTCAAATTAAGTATGTTGGAAAACCTTCTATTTAAGCTATCAATACATGATCTTAAAAGTAATTTACCATTGGAACTCATACACTGGAGCTTTAATTTTTCCCATTTATTTCTTTAAGAAAGAAGACTCGGCAGTAAGTATCCATAATAGACACAATCCTGTCCGTGCAAAACGTCGAGTGTTAAAGCAAGAGGTTTCAATACTGTACAGTACTCTTCGAGGAACTGCAACTCGGTTTCCGTAAAATGGTTAATGTTAAGCTGCTGGCAAAGAGACGGAAGTTTTGCTTTTACATTCAAGATTTGGGAAATCGAATCAAAATAGGAATTCCATCTTGTTACTCCTGGATAACTTAGAGTATGTACCCGAGAATAATGTACTTGAATATGCGATGCGGGTATCGGGTACTAATAGAGAGTATTTGAGGAACCGGGTACCGAGTACAATTCATTCTAATGTACTGAGTACCGGGTATCGGGTACTCAAAAAATTTACTCGAGTATATTTTTAAGTATTTTTACCCGGGTACTGCCCAGCTCTGCTAAGGGTATGATACTAATCAAATGCGTTGCAGTATCCAGTTACTAAGTAACTATTCGGTTAGATAAAAATTAATAATGACTTAAATAATACCAAATCAACTTATATTGAGATGGTAACCAGATCATTAATGCTAAAAATACCCAATTTTTAAAAGTCTTTAGTTCTTTTAAATGCACCGTAAAGTGAGATAACTTTGATCGAGCATTGAAAATAAACTTCAAATATAAATATCTTTACTATATCTTTAGCTGGGGGCTTGGTATAACCCTTTAAATAGTACCCTCAAGTTTTGCCTTTACAAAATACATTACGTCATTTTTTAAAAGGAACTTTGGATGTCAATCTTATTAGCTATGGACACAACTTACGTTTCCCCCCTTTAAAAATCTCATTATATTAAATTTAAAGGCTCTATTCTATAACAGTGACCGTCACATTGGTTTTAAAAATATATATTAAAGTGGCTACTGGTGCAGGCAACAAAATTAGATAAAGTTTGAAACATAAATAGGGTAAATCAAGAAAAGTTGGCGCATGAGGTGAGATGGCGCAGTAGTTATTTTAATATTAATATTCGACATATAATAAATCTGACAACACGATACCGAAGACTGGATCCAGTGCATAACATGCAAGCGCTGGATGCACGAAGACTGTACCAACTATCTGAATTTCTGCGATTTTGAGAAAAGCAGTTAAAAAAGCCTGCGTCAACTCACCTAACGCTCCGCGTCGTCTCTCTTATGTAATCTAGGATAGATGACGCACCGTTTAGAAAAAAATTAAGTTAGTTTTTATCATGACCTAAATTTTTACTTACAATTCATAATGGTAATTTGATACTTTGCTTCATTAAAATCTAAGTTTGTTTTTTTCCACTTTTATTAAAATGTAGTACACCAGTTTCAAAGAAAGTGCGCCATCTCTTCTAGATTTACCCTAAGGTTATAATACTAACTTTTACAATAAATAATTAAATAGGTAGGTGTCTATCAATAACAAATAAAATAATCATCCAAGGGAATTAGAATCATCTAATTTTAGATTTTCAGTACCTTTAAATAGCGCTCCTTCTTTAGTGCCATTATTTAATTTAAATACACTGACAGTTTTGGGTGCAACTGATTTATTTTCTTCCCCGGGCCATATCTGATTCCCTTCTTTCGTTAGTTTTCCAGGTTTTGAAGTTGGCACCATCCGCGTTTTCAGTGTATGGGATATTTTCGTCACTAATTCCAGAACTTTCACTGTCATTTCTTATTTTTTTGGGTTTACTTTTTCTGGACCTGGAGTTGGGTTGACGTTTTCGCTATTGGAAAGTAGATCTTCGATCTGCATCTCATGGCCAATTTAGACATTAATTTATTTTTTTCTTAGAAACTTCTCGATCACCATATCTCATTGTTTTTAGCATATCTATTACTGCTTCAGAAGCTCATTTATATAAACGATCCCCAGTGTCATTTCGAGATCACCTATTTAATACCTTGAGGGGATTAAAAGGAACGATTCCACATTTTTTTAAAATCCAGAGGTTAAGATAGTAGAATGATTGTTTTAGCAAATATCGTTATGAAGATTGTTTAAAAAAAGAGGAAAATGGTCCTGGGATTTCTCTTGTTGGCTGTTTTTTCAATAATCTAGCATGTCACGGCACGTCTTCTTGGTGACACATAAAAAGCGACGTGGAGTTGCTCGCACAAGAAAGTGGAATTTTTAGAGAAGCATGCGAAAATAATGTTATTTTTCTGAGCAAAGCTTCACTTCCCCTGAAAAGCGGCTGGCAAGATCTGCAAGAACGACAATTTTTCCGATATTGCGCTATTTTCAAGAAAATGGTGGTGAATTTAATTTGTCGTATCAAACAGCGTTTTGGCCAAACCACGAGTATTGAAGTTACGGATTATATCACAAACTTTTTGGGAAGAAACTTCACACAAAAACCTCGCTGTCTAGCCATGTTATACTTTTCTTTCGTTTTATCGAGCTGACTTTTTCGTAATATATTTGAAACTATTATCGCAACACCATCAATTCCATGACTATCACCAAAGTATGCCCAACAATTAGGGTCTTCGACCAGCAAGCCCAGAAGTTAGTGGCTCTTATAGAGAGATTAAATCGGTAGAATAGAATCCCTGAATAGAGTAGCTTTTATTGAAGAAGACTATTTTTCCTAATCCCAAATCTAGCACTGACTGAAATAAATGTTATATTGAAATCGATTAACAGAAATTAAATTTATCATTTTTTGTTTACATTGCTACTTTAGAGAAAAACAAATATGTTCCCAAAAACATATAACAATGATTAGCATGGGTTAAAAGGAAGCAATACCTTTCAACAATCAAAACTGGGGTTTTATTCTATTAAGATCTGCAACAGAAATTTGTTATTATAATTAAAGTTTTTACAAGGAATTTCCATAAAATTAGTTAAATTGCTAACTCCAATAAAACTGGTTAATCTTCTCAAACTGAAGGGAATTAACTAACAAACTTGACTATGAAGATTGGCCGGAAAGTTATTTAAAAAATACTTGTACTGAAGTTGTGCGAGGAGCTGAAATTCATATTTTTGCGAATTAATAATGAGACTACTTATTTAAATTAAAGGCAATAATTTGTTAATTTGGCTAAATTACGCGCAAAGTGACCTAGATTTTATTTTGCATTGCTATTACGCCTTCCTGAGATTTTAATCACGGCTATGCCGATTGAAATTTTAGAACGCTATTTTACAGGTTGTTTAAAAAATTATGCGGGAGTTTATAAAGAGACATTTTCTCTGGAAACTACGAGTTGAATCGTGATTTCGACTAAGAAAATATTTCTAATGTTGACTCTTTTTTAATGAACATGGATCAATGTTTAATATTTCTGGCTTTATAAACTGGCATATTGCTCACTCTCTCGCTAAACAGTTAGAGATGATTTGCAGAATTTTTTTTCTGAGAGCTCAACTACTATTATCTAGATATCACCATTTTATGAATAAAGATATTCTGGAATTAACACTTCCATCCAATAAAGCATGTGGCATTCAATATAAAATTATTAAGGCAAAAGTTAATGATACAATACGTATTTTCCTTTCCCTTTTGGGCACAAAGCCTTATTAAATATTCAATTAGGCACATGTAAATTAACTGGCATTATTTGAATTCTGATGCCACAGAAGGATGCTATCAAAAAATATTAGGCAGGACAGTATTAGTCACCGATAAAAGGCAGAAATCCTGCTGACAGTGCTGGCAATCAAAAGAAAAACGCTGAGATATTTAGCGCATTTGTATAATGAGGGGCCAAAATATATTACTTGTTAGAACTATAGTCTAGGTGAAAGGTTTAAATGTAGCAGCTTAGAATTACATAGCGCATTATAGAAATATTGTCATTGTTTCGCGTTCAGAATCGGTCGCGAAAATCAGGCATTTGGTAAATTCAGTGAAGAAAAATAAGCAGTGAATATGGAAGTTCATAAGAATATATTGACATATTAGGCAAAGTTATGTAAGTTAACATGTTCGATTCATTTTCAGCAAATCTTGAGATATGGCTTTGACATAACTGTTTGTAAAGAAATTTAGAAACGCTCATTAATACGGATTCCAAAATCCACTCTGTTGCGGAAGGAAATATAATATTTACATGAGCTTCATTATGCTAGATTATTAGACTACCTAATATATGATTATTAATATAAAAGCTTTACCGCCCATTAAAATGAAAACATTTTTTTTTTAAGTTTCAGAATTTGGGTGGCCGATGGTTTAGTGATTGATCTCCCTCGCTAACCATGATATTTATTTTATTTTATTTTATTTTATCGATCTGACTTTTCCTTGAAATATTTGATATTACTATCGTAGCGCCATCAATTACGCGGCTATCACCAAAGTATATCCAACCATTATAAATAAATAAATAAATAAGCTTTTATTTCTAACATCCAAAACCCACTCACAGGAAATTCAAGAGACAATAGAGACTAAAAGTAAATTACAAAATAGTAACTCACCTAACTCAATATAAACTGCAGAGCGGCACAAGCCTAAGCATAAGGAGTGGATTCTCAAGATTATACATTATTAAGTGTCAATATAGAATTTATCATCTGATTGAGCGAATCAGCATTCAGGTCATTTTCGCGTGATATAGCATTAAATGTATTACACATAAAGTAAATAGGACTTTCTCTCATAATATTAGACCATGCTGCCCTGAGGCAGAAGGCTGGGGTATGCCTTGAACCAGACCTAGGCACTCGAAACTGGAGACACTCCAGCAGAAACGGACAATCAACGTGATTATGAACCAAGTAATACAAAAATTTAACAGACTGTATCTGCCTTCTAGCGGCTAAGGATATTTCATTAAACCTTTGTGAGAGTAAGCTATTCTCATAACCCCTAATAGGATAGATTCCATCGCTTTTAAAAGCCAAATACTTCAGAAATCTTCTTTGTATTGACTCAATTGTGGCAATGTGGCAATCATATATAGGGTTCCAAATGACTGCACCATAGTCTAATTTAGACCGGACAAAAGTGTGATATAATATTTTTATAGTACATATGTTTCTGAAATATTTACTGTTTCTTTTTACAAATCCAAAACTCTTAGAGGATGCCGAGACCAGTTGATTAATATTTTCAGGTCTACTCAGCGCAGCACCATCCAATACATGAGCATATATAACAGGATTATTTTTACGAGAAAAAGTGATAACGTTGCACTTAGATATATTAAGGGTTAACCTGTTAACCATGCACCAATTGTGGACCAAGACTAAGTTTTCCTGTAAATATTCACAGTCCGACGGTTTGTCTACTCTATTGAACAACTTCAAATCTTCAGCACACACACCCTTGTCGCACTTAATAACATTAATTAGATCATTAATAAAACACAGAAGTAACAGGGGTCTAAGTCAGAACCCTGTGGTACCCGAGGTGGTACCCTAGAACTAACGACAAATGATGATGATCTGAAGTAAGATTCAAACAATGCCAGCAGTCTATGTGATACACCATGGCTCTCAAGTTTAAAAAGTAAAATATAGTGATCAATTTGGTCAAATGCCTTCTGAAAATCCGTATATATAACGTCAAGCTGACCCTGAGCGTCTAATGTCTTGCAGGCAATGTGTGACAGTGTAGCCAAATTTTGTCATGCATGAGCGAGAATCAAGAAAACCATGTTGATCATATGAAAGGAGACCTCTAATTTTAGGGTTTATGCTGTTGTGGATGATTATCTCTAGAATTTTTGAAACATTAAAAAGAATTGAAATAGGTCTGTAGTTTCTTAACCAAGTACAGTCGCCGTTTTTTAATACTGGAATTATTTTTGCTATCGTCCAAATATTTGGAGACTGACCTTTATTAATTACAATATTAAAGATGTGGGTTAATGGAGTCATCAGGACACAGGCACTGTCTTTTAAAATGAAGCTGGGAATGTTGTCAACGCCTGAGTTTAATTTATTTTTGAGTTTTTTGCTGGCTGTCAGTACGTCATCAGCTGTTATATGCGGAATATCAACGGTACTACAACTGAGCACAGCAGCTCTCAGATCATTGATTTGTCGATTCGATATACACACTGCAAAAATAGTCAACAAAAGCGTTGAGAATGGCCTGTGGTCTGCCGTATTCACCGCAGTCACCCTTCAAGTGTCAGGGATTCCTGTTTTGGGCTGTTTTGCCGTTAACAAACGACCAAAATGCAGATGGATCGGAACGAATGTTAAGCTCAGCATTGCCAATATGCTCTTGATAGTCAGTATTGGCTTGGACTTTAATTTGACGCCTAGTTGCATTAAATTTATTTAGTTAGAAGTTGGTTTTATACAACTTGCAATCCCGATATACCTTTTCTTTTTCAATATGAGCCTTACCATTTCACTCGAGAACCAAGATGGAAAACTTCGACGCCGTTTGATCTTTACAGACACACACACTTCGAAGATATTATCTAAACTTAAGTATAGAGCTTTGGAGGAGTCGTTTACATTTGAAAATCCATGAACCGGCAACCAGTCAACGTCCAAAAGCAAGTTGTACATAAGAGGAAAGTTCTTTTCTGAAATTGTACTCCTTGGGAGCACTTTTGTGAAGGCTAAAGCTCTTGACGTGAGGGTCAACGGTTGTAGTTTGAAAATTGATTAACAGGGATGGATGGTAGGGATCTTCATTAACGAAAGGTGTGTCATCATAATGATCCTATCTAACACTCACTAAAATAGTTGTTATAAATATTGAAATCAATTAATAGATATTAAACGTATCATTTCTTCCTCTTTAGAGAAAAACAAATACGCTCCAGCAATGATTAGTATTACCTTTCAACATTTAAAACCAAAGTTTTATTCTATTAAGAGCTACAACAAAAATTTGTTGCCGGATTAAAGTTTTTTCAAGGAATTTTCATAAAATTAGTTAAATTGCTAACTCGAATAAAAGTGGTTAGTCTTTTCAAACTGAAGGAAATTAACTGACAAACTTCGCTTTGAAGATTAGCCTGAAAGTTATTCAAAAAACACTTGTGATAAAGTTGTGCGAAGAGCTAAAATTCATATTTTTGTGAATTAATAATTAGGCTACTTATTTAAATTAAAAGCAATAACTTGCTAATTTGGCTAAACTACGCGAAAAGTAATCTAGATTCTATTTTTGATTACTCTTGCGTCTTCCTGAGCTTAAAATTTTAGAACTCTCTTTTTCAGGTTGTTTAAAAAATTATACGCGAGTTTATAAAGGAATATCTTCTCTGGAAACTACGAGTGGTATCGTGCCTTTCACTAAGAAAATATTTCTAATTTTGACTCTTTTTAATGAGCATGGATCAATGTTTAATATTACAGGCTTTAAAAGCTTACTTATCACTGACTTTTTCGCTGAACAGTTTGAGATATGTTGCAGCAATTTTTTCTGAGATCTCAATTACCATTGTCCGGACATGACCATTTTACGAATAGAGAAGTTCTGGAATTAGCACTAGGTACAAAAGAGGCTGCTGGTCAAACTTCCATTACTCATGCGCGGACTGAGAGTCCGCAACGATATATCAATCGATTGTTTTCGAGTTAATATTTCGCTCATGCTGGTGTACACTTTTGAACTGATATCTTTTTAGTTCACGCTTTACTTTCAAGTAAATCGGTAGTTTGGGTTAGTTTGGGTTAATTATCAAGTGGGGGGTCACAGTCCGCAGCTAGTTTGGATTTATTCAAATTTAATTTATGCAGCGTAGGATGCTAAAAGTACATTTTCTCAATAAATTCAGAAGGAAAGAAAAAAAAGTAGTTATTTATTGTATGAAATATAGTTTCTGCTAAATCGATTATCAGAAACAAAATGAGCAAGTCTGCTAATACTCAAGACACTGATGTGTAAACATATTCTATATCGATATCGGTTGTGTAACTTAATGTATTGCTTCAGTGGCATTTAACTGGATAATTTTTAAAGCACTTGGTATTTTGTATGCTTCACAAATATATGAGCAGCCCTCGTAAAGAGTATATGTCGTCTTCGTGACGCCTTAATATAGGCAACCACTTATTTGGAATTGGTTGTCTTTATTCTGGTGTTAGAAAGAACACGTTTTACAAGGAAGCGCTGAAGTAGCTGCGCATTAATCACTGCGCATGGGTTATGATGTCACATCCCCTTGCACACTTCCGTCCATTTTCCCGAAATTTACTCTCATACCGCCGCGAATGATGTTTACACATCAAAAACTTATTGATAAAATGCAAAATGTTAAACAATCACGATACGAAATAAGTCAACCACCTTAGTTAAATGCTATATGTAAAAAATATCGTTATATCGATTAAGTTCAAAATATTCATCAAGCGTGATACGCAAAATAAGTCATCTACTTTGCACAAGTAGGAGTACTAATAGCTACTTATGAGATAACAAGTAGCGCGAATAAAAAAATTAAGCAGTGTCTAAATTACCCAAAATATGATCATGTTCCATTTACACTTCTTGAGTCTTCTAGGACGTAATATCAACTAGTATTATTGATTACAACCCGTTAAAAATACCCGTGAAGTCGAAAATATTAAAATCGGTATTAAAATAATCAATTAGTTATTTAAAATCTTACAATTGCATTAAACTAATGTAAAATTAAATTAGTGTTAATATATTAACTGAAAACAAATACTAAAAACAAGTCTGAAACAACAAAACGTATCTTGCTTAGTGAAGAATGTTTATACGCAAAGAGAAAAGTTTATATTTTATTGGCGGTATCAATTAACCAGCAACTAAAAATTTATATATAATTTATTAATAACAAATTTGCTTATCTGGCTTCATAGTTCGATCTGTTGAACTGATCTACAGGGACAACACTCCTAGAAGAAAACGTATACGACCAGCGAAAAGACTGTATGCCGACTAGAAGAAGGATTCTTTACGTTCCTCTATTGATGAATGACTTTTCACGTGGCAAGAAAGCTGTAAAACATCAACATATTCAAAGCTTTTGCTTCAAATTCTATGCAAGGATCGCTTACAGGCAATGAAGAAATATATACCAAGGAAAAAAACAATATTTTTTCTTCAAACGTCAGTAAATCCGTCATTACTCGACTGTGTAGGCGGCCGTGAAGTTTCGTTTTTCCTCCGCCGGAGCTTTACTTTTCACTTTTCCGCCGGCGGAGGTAAAAGTGTTGTCATAGCAACATATATACAAACAGACAAGAAAATAAGCGTCAACAACTCAAGATTTATTAAACTACAATTTGTATTTATCACTCAATTTGTGACTGCATTTCTAAAAATCACTAATTTAGGAACAAATTGGTTATTATTTAATCGAACTTACTCAATAACTGCTTATCAATACGGAATTAAAACGCAATCGGAGACGCAATGTTTTAAAAAAATAATTATTGTTGACAGTGTCCACTGACAGCTTTATGTTACAAATTCACCGACAACGGTCTAAGCAAGGCCACCTACGACCGTGGTCTAAGCCGCCTTGCGAACCCATTTATCTTTAATAATAATTAGATATTATTACTAAAAGAGATGTTTTTGCATTAATTTGTCGACATTTGAAGAAAAAACAGCATATTTTATTTGGAGGAAAAGTTACTTTTCATGGCTTGCTCTCTATTACCAGCCTCACTCCGTTCGGCTGTTAAACACGAGCGCGCCATGAAAAGTATCACTTTTCCTCCATATAAAATAATATACTATTGTCTGAAAGGATTTCTTTTTAAATCTGCTAGAACTGAGAAGAAAATTAATTAGTAACCATTCCCGTGAAAGCACAAATGGCGACGCATAAGAAAACCAAAAGACAACTCACCTAATGAAGACAGTTATAAAGCTGATAAAACATCAAAGGTAATAGCAACAGATATCAGCTGAGACTCAAAAATGAATCACCACAAGGATATTTCACAAAACAATATTACCGCGACGCCAACACCCTCAGTCAAAATACTGAATAAAAAAATTGACAGCAAACGATAGATGGAATTTAACTTTAATAAGCAATCAAGTGTACCTTCATTTTGGATAATATTTTATTCACCCTTTTATAGTGGTAATTTTTAGATTTATCCTTTACAAAATGGATCCATTCACTAAAGAACAGGATAGATTAGAAGAACTGATGAATAGGTGTTTGAGACAAATTGAAGAAGAATGAAAAGTTGTATTCAATGTCAAAGAAGACTACGAAGAAGGGGATTTAACTGAAAAATAAGATCACTCTGATGGCACATGGCAAGATTTTTCCGATGACAACTCAACATCTCCAGCCGGTCTATTTTATATAGGGATATATATATATATATATCAACTAAACGGAGAAAGCAACCAAAACAATAAGAACGAGAGCAGGAAATATAATTACTGTTTAACCTTTTCGAATTCATGTTCGTACTTTTCTGGTCTTCGAGAATTCTTGCTTTGATATACTTCGCAATTTACCAGATAACCAGAATTTGTACTCAGAGATCGCATTTTACCCGAAACGTATCGGCTTGCCCTTCAAAAATTGCTAAATTTCGAAAGCAGTTTTATTTATCCTTCCAACTTCAAGAACATAGCTGCGGACTCACGTCCACCGTAAGCATTTATGTACCAATATGTTGCGCTAGCTGTAAAAGGTAAAATTAATTTTCCAGGAGTCCTTTATAATTAGTTTTTCCTATGTTCAAAAATACAGCTAATAATAGCATTAACAAATACAGAGGTATGTACAACATTTGAACTATTGATCCGGAAAATCGTACAAGACTTCGACAAAGACCTGTGTTTTTAAATCTTTTTGTTATAATGGCGCTCCAGGAAAATAGCGAAGCATATCTGGAGGATCTTTTTGAAGCTACCATACAACCTCGCCCTTGTCTTCTTAATCGTCTTCTATTTCTTATACCGTGTGCTCAGCTGCATGTCGATGATGAATTGTCAGTTTATCAAACCATTTGCAGTATGTCATTGTCTGCTTTTTGTAAAATCGAAGCAGCATCCTTAATCCAGTAAGAATGTTTCCAAAATATGAGTGTTGTTTTCGCACGGACCTCGTCGTCTTTCTGGTATCTGCCCTGAATAATTGATCAGGTAAAATATTTTAGCATCTTCCATATCTACCACATATTGCCAAAATGTTTCATAACTGTAATAAATTTTGCTAATTAAATAACTGTATTTCTTAAGTTATAATTGCAATAGTTTGTGCATTTCTTAAAAAACTGGATTTGTTAGATGGTATGGAAAGCGAGGAAGGTTTTGGAGCATCGATATTTATCATGCTACAATGCGGTTTAAGGTTCCCGGCTCTGTAAAATAGTAGCATTTGACCACTCGTAGACGAAGCGCCTAAAGGTTAGATGCCGGAAATGAGTTTTTAATTTGACAAATGGTGTCCTTCATAGACAGATCGTAGCTTAACCTCTTCATCACCGTCCCACGTTTTATAAAGTGTGGCCTCTAGCCTCCAGATATATAAATTGTGACACTTGCTCTAAATATTCTCCATAAATCTTAAGATTAGCATTGGCTGTGGCTGACGACTTATTACCATGAGTGTTGAGTGGTCTTGAGCCTATCCCAAAACATTTACTAATTTCGTTATTTCTATATAAAATGTGTTGGAGAGCATCAGAAGTGTTATTACTCTAATCCCATTACAGTTCGTTTATAATCCTAATGTCCTTGGGATCCATACCCGCTTCATGTAACTGGTTCAATAGGAGATCATGCTTTCGCTGTCAAAATCCCAGCTGATAATCTATGAACAGTACGTAGCCTTTTTTGTATAAGCAATTTAATGGAAAACAGAGTTTCTTTCGTACGCAAACCGTTGACAAATCCGAACTGGGCCTCACCTCCATCTCTTCATATTTGGTATAAATTCTGGGCGAAGATCTAGAAAGTATGGTTCATAAGCCTTATGAATTCTATGGTAGGCTCTTTAGGAATGATTATAAAGGTAGATTTAAGCCAACCCGTTCGTTATTTGTTGTTAGTAATTAATGGAAGAGGTATATGTAAGATGTTTTCTGTCTAAGATTTTTAAGACCTCTGCCTATATTACCCCGTTCGTTTTTCTAATATATCTGAAGTTGTTTAGTATGTAGTCAATCTGGTTTCGCACTATATAGTTGGGATCATCTGGGAAAAATTCACAGTCCTTCACAAAGATGCAACCGGGGGGGACATTGAAAATGCCGAAGCAGGATGCAACGCTTATTAAATTTGAGATCTGAGAAAACTCATAATTGTGTGGAAATATATAGTTGATAGAAGCTTGGGTGAGATCAGGTTAGATTACGTAAATTAGTTTACCAAAATATACCAAATAAATGTATATTATTTCAAGACTCGTTCTTTTTTACAATTTAAAACGTTATAAGTGTGGTTGTAAAGAACAAAAGATCATTTGCATTCGATTCGTCTCACATTCCTCGATCTAACGACATGAAACACAAATAGTCTGTCGTGAGAAACTAAAAGTCACCCTCACCCACCCTTAACACAATCTAATGTAAAAAAATACTTTTAGCAGATTTACCAAAATATACCACATAATTGCATATTACTTCAAGTTTCGTTCGTTTTTGTTATTTATAACATTAGTGGTTAATCGTCGAATAAACTTTCGGTTAGTTTCACTTAGTCTCAACTTATATTACTTATTTGAGCTGGTTCCGGTACGTTATAATCAATTTTAATAGATTTGGTTAGTTTTGGTTAGTCTGCTAATCAACTTTCGGTTAGATTCACTTAATATCAACTTATTTTAGTCATTTCAACCGGTTACGATATATTATAATCAATTTTAATAGATTTGGTTAGTCTTGGTTAATCGTCGAATCAACTTTCGGGTAGTTTCACTTAGTCTCAACCTATTTTAGTCATTTGAGTCAGTTGCGATACGTTATAATCAATTTTAATAGATTTGATTAGTTTTGGTTAGTCTGCTAATCAACTTTCGGTTAGATTCACTTAATATCAACTTATTTTAGTCATTTGAACCGGTTACGATATGTTATAATCAATTTTAATAGATTTGGTTAGTCTTGGTTAATCGTCGAATCAACTTTCGGGTAGTTTCACTTAGTCTCAACCTATTTTAGTCATTTGAGTCAGTTGCGATAGGTTATAATCAATTTTAATAAATTTGGTTAGTATTGGATAATCGTCGAATCAACTTCCAGTTAGTTGCACTTAGTCTCAACTTATTTTACTTATTTGAGCCTGTTCCGATCTAACGATATGAAACACAAATAGTCTGTCGTGAGAAACTAAAAGTCACCCTCACCCACCCTTAACACAATCTAATGTAAAAAATTACTTTTAGCAGATTACGCAAGTTTAGTTTACCAAAATATACCACATAATTGCATATTACTTCAAGTTTCGTTCGTTTTTATTATTTATAACATTAGTGGTGGTTGTAAAAACTGCATTCGTCTCTCCATCTCCGATCTAACGCGGTTAGTTTCACTTAGTATCGACTTATTTTAGTCATTTGAGTCCGTTCCAATACGTTATAATCAATTTTAATAGAGTTGGTTAGTTTTGGTTAGTCGTCTAATCAATTTTCGGTTAGTTTCTCTTAGTCGCAATTTTTTTACTTATCTGAGCCGGTTCCGTTACGTTATAATCAATTTTAATAGATTTGGTTACTTTTGGTTAGTCCAATCAACTTTCTGATATTTTCCCTTAGTCTTAACTTATTTAAGTCATTTGAACCGCTTCCGATACGTTTTAATTAATTTTAATGGATTTGGTTAGTTTGAGTTAGTCGTTCAATCAACTTTCCGTTAGTTTCAGTTAGTCTCAAAATATTTTATTTTCATTTAGTTGAGTCGGTTCCGATCCGTTATTATCAATTATAATAGATTTGGTTAGTTTTGGTTAGTCGTCTAATCAACTTTCGGTTAGTTTTACTTAGTATCAGCTTATTTTAGTCATTTGAACCGGTTACGATACGTTATAATAAATTTTAATAGATTAGATTATTTTTCGTTACTCGTCGAATCAACTTTCAGTTAGTTTTTATTAGTCTTAACTTATTTTAGTCATTTGAACCGGTTCCGATAGGTTATAATTAATTTTAATGGATTTGGTTAGTTTTGGTTAGTCGTCAATCAACTTCCGCTTAGTTTGACTTAATCTCAAATTTTTTACTTATTTGAGCAGGTTCCGATATGTTGTAAACAATTTCAATAGATTTGGTTAGTCGTCCAATCAACTTTCGGTTAGTTTCACTTAATCTCAAATTATTTTACTTATTCAAGCCAGTTCCGATACACTATAATCAATTCTAATATATTTGTTTAGATTTGGTTAATCGTCCAATCAACTTTCGGTTAGTTTCACTTAGTCTCAACTTATTTTAGTCATCTGAACTTCCGATACGTTATAATAAATTTTAATAGATTGGGTTAGGTTTGGTTAGTCGTCAATTCAAATTTCGGTTAGTTTCACTTAATATCAACTTATTTTATTCATTCGAACCGGTTACGATACGTTATAATCAATTTTAAGAGATTTGGTTATTCTCGGTTAATCGTCGAATAAACTTTCGGTTAGTTTCACTTAGTCTCAACTTATTTTACTTATTTGAGCTGGTTCCGATACGTTATAATCGATTTTAATAGATTTGGTTAGTCTTGGTTAATCATCGAATCAACTTTCGGGTAGTTTCACTTAGTCTCAATCTATTTTAGTCATTTGAGTCAGTTGCGATACGTTATAATCAATTTTAATAAATTTGGTTAGTATTGGATAATCGTCGAATCAACATCCAGTTAGTTGCACTTAGTCTCAACCTATTATACTTATTTGAGCCTGTTTCTATACGTTATAATCAGTTTTAATAGATTTGGTTAGTTTTGGTCTAATCAACTTTCGGTTAGTTTCATTTTGTCCCAACTTATTTTAGTCGTTTGAGACGGTTCCGACACGTTATAATTAAGTTTATTAAATTTGGTTACTTTTGGTTAGTAGTCTAATCAAGTTCCGGTTAGTTTCAGTTAGTCTCTACTCATTTTAGTCATTTCAGTCGATTACGATATGTTATAATCAATTCTAATAAATTTGGTTAGTTTGGGTTAGTCGTATAATCAATTTTTGGTTAGTGTCACATAGTATCAACTTATTTCACTTATTTGAGCTGGTTCTGATGCGTTATAATCAATTTTAATAGATTTGGTTAATTTTGGTTAGTCGTCT
>MU183966.1:201455-225926 GCA_016904865.1 Pissodes strobi
ATTTTAATAGATTTGGTTAATTTTGGTTAGTCGTCTAATCAACTTGCGGTTACTTCCCCTTCCTAGATCTGTGGTTAATTTCACTTAGTCTCAACCTATTTTAGTCATTTGAGTCGGTTCCGATACCTTATAATCAAGTTTAATAAATTTGGTTAGTTTTGGTTAGTTGTCTAATCAACTTCCGGTTAGTTTCACTTAGTCTCAAGTTATTTTACTTACTTGAGCCGGTTCCGATACGTTATAATGAGTTTTGATAGATTTGGTTAGTCGTCTAATCAACTTTCGGTTAGTTTCACTTATTCTCAACTTATTTTAGTCATTTGAACTGGTGCCGATACGTTCTAATCAGTTTTAATAGATTTGGTTAGTTTTGGTTAGTCGGCCAATCAACTTTCGGTTATTTTCACTTAGTCTCAATTTATTTTCCTTGTTTGAGCGGGTTCCGATACGTTATAAACAGTTATGCATAAACCGTGTCGTGACGTTCACTAACATTTTCCGTGTCGTGATGCGACCTTGGAAACTCACTGTCAAGAAACCAAAGTAGTCATCTGAACCGGCTCCGATACGTTATAGTCAAATATAATGTTTCTGGTTAGTTTTCGTTAGTGGCCAAAATTCGGTTCGTTTTGGTTAATTTTAACTTACTTTAATTTGTGTAACCTATTTCGATACATTTTAGCCCGTTTTGGTGCTTTTGATCACTTTTGATTAGTTTTGGTTAGTCATTCAATTAACTTTCCGATATGTTATAACCAGTTTTAATGTTTTTGGTTAATTTTGCTTAGTCACCAAAATTCGGTTAATTTGGGTTATTTTTAACTTACTATAATATTTTTAATCTGTTTCGATACGATTTAGCCATATTTGGTGCTTTTGGTTAGTTTATTTTAGATTGGGTTAGGTTGGGTTAGATAGTCGTCGTGGGTAGTCGTTCAATCAATATTCGGTTAATTTCAGTTAGTTTTAATTTTAGTCATTTCAATCGGCGCCGATACGTTGTAATCGAATTTAATGTTTTTGGGTAGTTTTGGTTAGTCGCCAAAATTCGGTTCGTTTTGGTTAGTTTTAACTTACTTTAATATTTTTAATCTGTTCCGATACGTTTTAGGTTTTTTGGAGCTTTTGGTTACTTTCGGTTAGTCGTTGAATCAACTTTCGGTTAGTTTCAGTTAGTTCCAATTTATTTTAGTAATTTGAACCGGATCCGATAGGTTATAACCAATTTTAATTTTTATGGTTAGTTTTGGTTATTCGCCAAATTTCGGTTACTTTGAGTTAGTTTTAACTTACTTTTATTTTTTTCATTTGTTCCGATTCATTTTAACCCTTTTTGGGCTTTTGGTTACTTTTAGTTAGTTTGGGTTAGTTTGGGTTAGTCGTTCAATTAACATTCGGTTACTTTCAGTTAGCCTTAATTTATTTTTGTCATTTGAGCCGATTCCGTCCTCAGAAACAGACTAACACGATCTCTCACGTATATTACGTGATGTGCCAAATGTAGCATGCACTTTTTCGCGATTTGATACCCCATAATAGGAAAACAAAACTTCCATGCAGAGAGTCGGTTGTAAAATGTGTTCTTAATTTGAAGATTTTCACTCATGCAAAAATAAACAAGTAAACGGCCTCTGTAAGCTCTCTAAACTTGTTATTTCGTTCTTCTTTCACATATTCTTCTGAACAAAGTCAAAAACTTACCAATGCTTCCTTGTTTATACTTTAGATAGACAATATCTCGAGAAATCATAAGCAGCGCAGTTATTTCAATATCTAGATAATCTCATTTTATTCAATAACACATTATTCAAAGTATATTAAAAGAAGCCAAGCAAGTATTCACTTGCCATTCTCTTGAAATATTACGGAAATATTTCATGTAAAGTGTTACAAAAAGAGGATTGTAACGACCATTTGTATCCATCTATGGCATGGTGATTCGGTCATATATATGTATCTATCTAAAAAACGCTCGAAGCCTCAATCGCATAAATCGGACCGATGGAAATTTCTCTTAAAATTTGTCGCAGCAATTTTTCATTTCCCTGTGAACTGAATAAAATATAAAAATATACTTTCGATTGGATTTTGCCATTTCTGTTCGACGACGAAGAAGTTTTCGTTGAACCTTATGTACTTTTGTAAAAATAAATTGCGCTTATATTACAAGCCTGATGGATATTAGATATTTTATATGTGAAGGTAGGAATTCAACGTATTGCGTCGATACCTGTCCTTTTGTACAGGTTGACACTCTTTCGTTGTATTTACAGAGTTTTACTGAAGCTGTAGCAGATAGGAAAAATGTGACTTACCATTCCCGAATTAATTTATAACGGCCATTTCAAATCCGGATCTGTTGGGTTATGGCTATCTCGATACATTTTTGAAATACAGAACGTTTCCCATATGTCGTCAATTCTCCATGACTCCTGTAACTCGGTTAATGTATATGCTCCAAAAAAATCAAATTACAATTTTTTTGACGAGGTACATTTATCCGGCACAGGAATTTTTACCTGTCATAATAATCTTGTTTAGAATAACAGAAATTAGAATATCACTGTAGAAGGCATAGACTAATGGAAATTTAGATTTAATGTTTCGTGTAAATTTTAATGAGGATTTAACAACTGAAGAATGCATTAAAATTGTAAAAGAAAATATTTTAAAAATCTGACCACATTTACTTTTAACAATATGACACCCTCAGTCACAACTCTGGATCAGTACCATTACTTAAGTCAAATACTCAGGGCGGTCACCTGACTTAACACTTTTAGACTTTTTCTTATGAGGAATTTTAATTAATTATTTAAAATTTCTCATAAGGAAAAATCTAAAAGCGTTAAGTCAGGTGACTGCGCTGGCTATGTGACTTGAGTACTTGTGCTGATGAAGAATTGAAACTGAAAGTGTCAATTTTGTTGAAAGTGAACGTGATCAGTTTTTACCACATTAAGAGTATTTTCTTTAAAAATTTTAATGTGTCTGCCAGTTATTAAATCCTTTCTATACGAAACATTAAATCCAAACGTACATTGGTCTATGTCATCCATAATTCTGCATTACAATATTGTTACTGCATGTGGTAGGCATTTTCGCGAATATCTTCTAGGAAAAGGCTGAGCGTTATGTTTTTTGAAGAGGCACAAAGACCTTGTCTCTCACCTGTTCTCAAGGAATATTAGCTGAGATATGGCTAATGTTAATTGTATCTAAATGAATACCTTCCCAACATATTTAATTATGATGCGACCAATGTGGGTAATGAGTCTGACCCTCGAAAGCTATTTAATTTGAGATGAATTCAAATATCCCGATAATGTCATAAATCAGTCAAAAAGCTGTTCTACGATAATAATGAGCGGCTCTGCTGTACCTAATTTACAAAAGCCAGCATTTGTGCAATTCTTGGAGGGGGAAAGGTATTAGAGAATTGCCATGTTGTTTAAAATCATGCTGTAAATTTAATCGAACATCGCATGGTTGAATGGATAACGCAACATTCAAAGAATGGCTTTGTCCTACATTTCTTCCTCATGTCAAAAGATTAGATGGAAAAAGTCATTGTTGGAGATATCGGGGCAAGTGGTTAAATTATGCCGAGGAAATCAAGCTCTACATATATCCACCAACCCCAGACGCGACGTTGGGTAATATAAGTTAGAACATACATCCTTATCTGAAATATCCATAAAATATTATATTATCTGCTACTTAATTAATTGTATTGGATAACATTCTAGACATCCAGCAAGTTCCAATTCTTTTACAGAATTTCTAAGTGAGAGAAGGTTTGGAAATAACACAGAACCACAACGTCGAAAAAGAACAATACCTCAGATTATTCCAGGAAAAAGCGTCGCCTTAAATGACAGTACCTCGGAAGATAAAGCTATTACAAATGAAGATATAACAGAGGGTTCTGATATGAATGGAGAAAATAACCACTATAGAGATGATTTAGACGAAGTAGAACAGTTCAGAACAGTAGAACCCCTGAAAAATATCCCTTGACTTCTGGATCCTTTATAACAGCTAAATTCTTATCTGGAAAACGAAATTAAAAAGTTCTAACTTATAGTAGTACTACAAACTTATTACAACGGTTTGTGAATTGCCACTTCTACAGAAGGATCCACCATTGCCTCGCAAAATCTGGCATTACAATTCTGCAAACCGGGACGATCTAAGGGAGTTCTACATTGATTTTTCTTGGCTCGACGCGACGTCTGCTTTCGCACTAATGACCCGTCAGTCTGGCGCAAAGAGACTACGCAAGTGATCTCCTCAGGAATGGAAGCGTACATCCAAAATTCCATCGAGTTACCGTCAAAAAGGATAGCTCTGGTTCGACAGAAGATGCGAAAGAGCTGTAGGTAGGAAACGGCAAGCCTACAAGTACTGGCAGCAAAATCAGACCGCTGAAGTACTGGCAGCAAAATCAGACCGCTGAAAATCGCAATTATTTTGTCGAAGCGAAAAACGAATGCACAAGTGTGATCGACGAAACTATGGACAAACACAATCAAAGGATCAGGAATAAACTTTTGCAATGCCCCAGTGGTTTCAGAATTTTCTGGTCGATAACAAAGGCAGTAAGTAATAACTTTACAAAAACGTCACTCCCACCTTTGACAGGCGAGCGTGGCATCACGACGACTACAGCCAAGGAAAAAGCAAACATGGTCGCCAAAATTTTTTCATCGCACTCTACTTTAGATGTTCTTCAAGGCAACTGGGACAGGCTCTACCCACTATATCGAACATCAACACTATCATGGCAGAAGTCAAGATTCATCACCGTGATATTCGTAGTCCTTAAAGAACTAGATATGCATAAAGCATCACGACCGGACGAAATACCTGTCATCGTGTTAAAGAACTGCGCCAACGAACTAACACCCATTTATTCTAGACTTTTTTCTCTGTCTTACCGAAAAGGGATTTACCCATCTTCTTGGAAAGTCGCTCGAGTGCAACCTGTCCCAAAAAAAGGCAAGAAAACCACGCCCTTAAACTATCGCCCAATTGCCTTGCTTCCCATAATCTCCAAAGTCATGGAACGTGTAGTCAATCAGCAACTTCTCAAGTACCTCGAGAACAACAGACTAATCAGCGATGATCAATACGGCTTTCGCAAAGAGAGATCGGCAGGGGATATATTGGCCTATGTCACTCATATATGGAGTAGGGCAATTGAGAACTACGAAGAGTCTCGAGCGATAGCGTTGGATATTTCGAAAGCATTCGACAGAGCTTGGCATGACGGAGTGCTTAACAAACTGTCATTCTTCGGACTGCCAGCTTCTCTCTGCAGCTGGCTTGCCAGTTTCCTTAATAACCGATCTCTGCACGTTGCAGTTGATGGACACATCTGAGACACATTCACCATTAACGCGGGCGTGCCTTAGGGCGCAATACTTTCATCAACTCTGTTCCTCATCTATGTAAATGACCTGCTGACCGAAACGAATAACCTGCTTACAGTTTTGCAGATGACAGTACCCTTGTCTCCCAATTTGGATCAGAAAAACCTTTAGCGGCGACTGAGACTTATCACCGCAGACAGGAACAGATTACAGCAACTCATCAGGACCTGGAGAAAGTTCAAACTTGGGGCGACAGAAATTTGTTCTAGTTCAATGCAACAAACACACAAGCATAATAAATAACTCAAAATACAGTCGCCAGAATTTAAAACGGGGCGACAATGATTCACTCTGGCAAATGCCGCATCGGTTAACGCGTTTTAAGCGGGGTTGTAAAAGTAGTGTAAAGTTTGAAATTGGGAAGACAATTAATATTTTCTTTCTAAATATAATTTTTTTCATTAAAGCTACCAAATAAATAGACTTCTCTTTACCTGTGCTATTTTTCTTGATTTAAAAATATTATAAGGGCAGGTTCAATTCACAAAATTATGGTCAAAATTGTCAATGTTACCCCATTTTACGGTACTTAATTTAAAATTAATATATGGTACAAGTGAAAGGGTAATTTAATTATATACTGGGCGTCCCATTTAAAAATATCAACTTTACTCCATAACTCAAAAAGTATAAAATATAGAAGAAATGACACCACATTATATTGAAAATTTCGTTGCCTGGACATTAACCGAGTTTGGGGGGTCATGGAAAATTGACAAAATGTTAAAATTGTCTTATATTTTAACAACGTATCGAGATAGCCCTGGCTTGGGTCCATATTTGAAATTGTTGTTAAAAATTAGCTCGGGAATGGTAAGTCAGATTTTATATATCTGCTACATACAATACATCTAATGCTGACCCTGAGTGTCTAATGTCTTGTAGGCAGTGCACCCTTTAAAATTATGGTCATATTTTCAATGAGAAAACTTCGAGCAAACTAGCAAAAAATAGAATATAAATAGGCATGGAACACGCACCATGTCTATTTATATTCTATTTTTGGTTGGGCCATCATTGATTTTGACCAGTCGCAGCCTTTATCATTCCTTTCCCGGTAGGTTGCAGATGACAGTGCCCTTGTCTCCCAACTTAGATCAGAAAACTCTTTACCAGCGACTGAGACTTATCACTGCAGACAGGAGCAGATTACAACAATTAATCAAGATCTGGAGATAGTTCGAACCTGGGGGCGACAGGAATTTGGTACAATTTAATGCTGTAAAAACCCAAACAGCCACGTTTACCAAGAAAGCTAATACGGCGCCGGCGCGGCGTGCCCTAACATCATTATGGAGGATCGACCATTCCTTCATCCTCGTCATTTGGACTACTGGGTGTCTCGGTCAACAGCAATATGTCCTGGTATGTCCACGTTGCTAACATCGCAAAGTCAACCTCACAGAAGCTTGGTGCGCTATTTTGCAACAAAATACTATATACACTGCAGCAGCTACTCTTGCTCTGCAAAGCGCAAATAAGACCGCGCTTAGAGTATTGCTCACACATATGTGTGAGCTGTGTGAGCATGGTTAACGAAGCGCACATCGAGTGCAAAAATTATATTTCAGTATTGAGTATAAAACTGTGTTGTAACAGATGGTTGGCAATGGTATTTCCATATGTTTGTTAGATCAGTGCAAACCATTCTGTTTATTAAAAAACGCTGAATGCGCTGAATAATTAATATTTTCGGACTAATTATTTTCCTAGTAATTACCCAGTACCTATCTATCGACATCTGAAAAGAATAGTCAGCAAAATTGGCTTTTTTGCCTCCGTTTCCATATAAGCTTCCACCTTATGCCCCTACAGACGCTACAATTTTTCATTTCATTTTGAACTCAATAAAATATGAAAATAAATTTTTCACTGGATTATAGTCCATTGTGCTAACTTATTGCCGAAGAAATTCAATTCTTTTCCTAGTTTAATTAAGTTCAGCAACTGAGCACAGCGGATTCAATAAAGTTTCTTAGATGGTTTTAAATTTCCAATAATACTCTTTGTTTAACTTTCTATGCAGTAAGTTAGTTCTCTTTATAATGTAACATGAAAATGCATTCAGGCTCAAGTACTGATGTTTTAAATTTATATAGACTTTAGGACTTTAATATCTTGTTTATTTTTGAAAAGCTTTGGTAGAATTTATTTTAACTCTGAAAAGAATAATCACCTTTTCAGGTTTTCCCTCAGGAGAGTGTTTTAATCTGAAAAAGATTCTTTCGTTGCATTTATAGGTTGTGATATTTTAAAAAATATATTAGTTAGATAGCAATAGCTTTAAAGGGGCAACAAATAACGTGTGTGTTGCTGGGATCGCTTTACTTCAAAAGTATTAGTGATATGATTCAATAGTAACCACACGTCGACAATTTAATAATTTGGTGTAAATCGATAAATAAGTGCAAGCGTCTTCCATTGACGCATGTGAAGAAACTTACTCTTTACTCCATCGAACTTCCATTTTATGTCAACTGAAAGTCTCTAAGTGAAGCCCTGAGAATATCTGAAATTTTTCAGTTGACAGAAATTATTATTCTGTCCAATAGGAGAGAGGTCAGAGAAGGTATTATATATCAGGACTGTTTGAAGTACTGTTGTTATGGGTCATTTAGTGGCTACCTATTTAGGTATACCGGCTGTTTGATTAATAAACTAATTCCTATTGAGGTCCCAACTCGTTAAGCCTCGCTTCCATGTACGCACCACCGGCACGTCACACGTAATAACTAAATTGTTACTGTCGGCTCTCTCTTATCGCGGCTGTAATAAAGTTATTTCGGTAATTAAAACCGGTCCCTGAGCCCCCTCGGCCTATTCGGGGTGAAGCATCCAGACAAATTGTTTGCAAGAGTACGATTTATTATCGAGATAAAGTTGGTGAAACAGCGCCACTGCCTGGACTGTTTAAATGAATGATGAAAAATCACAACTTGTTGCGGTTATAATGAATTCGATGACATTCTGAATTCTTTGGTATTTCCGTATTAAAGTAGAAAACGATTTAGAGCTAACTAATTCTGGTTCATTCTATTCGCTATGTGCAGCTGCTGAATGGGAGGCGGTTAACTATCGAGCGCGCAGAGGCTTGAACTTCAACGATCACGTCTTATACCTTCTATCATTAAAATCTTGCAAATGTTGTAGTATTAGTTATAAAAATACATAAAAAAATATGTGTACTTAAAACCATACGACAAAAGTTAAAAAAAAACAATGCGAGATTAGTATTTTGATGTACAAGTATTTCTTAGGAGGAACGCTCAGTCATTTGGTCACAAATATCGACTCCGCCCATTTTTTCATTATACATTTTAACTACATTTGGACAGGATATTTATATATGTTTTTTCGAATTTTTATCCCACCGTTTTACATTTGTTCAGGGAGTATTCCAATCATAATAAAGGATTTATTGTGTTTCCATCTTGTTGTACATATTTTTTGTCACTTCTGACATACTCTTCTGCCTGGCCTCTTTTCATCTCTGCATCTTTTTTGAAAACACATTCCTTTATTCTATTAGACATTATCGTCCCTGTGCCTCCTATTTTTAGCTCCACTAATTTACTACGCAAAGGTAAAGTCGAAGTAAACTAAGCTTCTTTGTGACGAAATTTTAATCAAACGCAGAATGATCGATGGCCCTAAACCAAGTTGTTTATTTTCCAGGGTTATCAAGGATTCTGGCGTTGTCAGAACTAAGTTTTTAAGGTCAACAGGTCTTAGCTCTATTTTTAATAAACTGCTCACAAAAATGGGATCTTTTCTTCATGAAAAACATCCCTCAGTTGGTCTGACAATTTCTTTACGTCTCTTTCTCACTCGATCAATTATCGGTTGAATTTTCCAAGAATGGTTTTGTTTTTAGCATCTTTGGTTACCGAAAGGTTATCTACTCCATAAAAATTTGTACCAAGTTTATAGAGCGTGTTCCGATTCATTACATCGGAGATAATTGGAAGCCGATATTCTATGCTCCAGTAGAGTCGAATTCTAAATTGCTTAATTTATTTTGGAGCAATATCTGGTATAATCTCTCTGCTTTTTTGCTGTAAATGATACCTGGAAGTCAGTTCTGCTCCAACTTCGAAAAAATCATCATTTAAATATTTGCTGAAGGACTCAAAACTTTGGCTGTGTGACACTTGTGACAGATATTATTCTTGGAATTGTATTTTCCTTCAAATTACATTTTAATCCATTTTAAATCAGCTGAAGATGATTTTTTTCTAGCATTCGAATGACCTTGCTTTTCATCGTTGCTACTTTCTTTAGATTCTGCTTCATCCGAGTTTTCAGAAACAACTGTTGGAGGCTCAAAAAGTTCGTCATCTTCAACACTCTCAACCTCGAAATCGGACCAAGCAACTCATAAACTCTATCTGGATCGGCAGCAAGTCAAGTTAATATTTTGCTTAGTTCCTGCAACCAAAAATGCCAGCATTTATGTTAATTTTGTATATGTTGACTCCCTCACGTTAAAATAACTTTAACGTTTTTATTGTAAAAGCCGTAAAACTATGTATATTTTAAACAATTCGGCATCAAAACTTCATTTGAGCACATTTTAGCTACTACTTACGATTATGTGCCATTGCAAGACGCAACAATACAAATTTTACGATTTAGGCAGGTGTTTAAAGAAGAGGTCATTTGGTCGTTCATATTTAAAACGTCTGCTTTTGTGACTTTTGGATTTCTAGGTACTCCTTTTGCTTTTTGTTTCCCTGTGTAAAAGTTTGACATTATTCGAATCTATAAAATGGTTATTTTCTATACAATGTTTGCTATGCCAGAGTTTTTAATATTACCTAAAATCGATTTTGTGTGTTCTTTAATCCTAATATTTAAGTTTCGACCCGTTTATCCTATGTATACAGCTTCACATCCTATGTATACCTATGTATACACAATTTATTTTGTAAACACCAGATTTAGATTGTTTGTCAATTTTGTCTGTATTGTTTATTGGTCTTCTCCCTAGATTATTCTTATTAACCTGAATTGTTTTACAGCCAAATTTATTTAATGTTTTTGAAACTTTCTCTGTAATTTTCGGAATATAATTGATAAATTTAAAGGGCTCCTTTTCTAATTCTAATATAGGGTTATAAAATTGTTAATAATGTATTCTTTTTTATAATTTGGTTTTGAAATTCTTAAAAGTTAAAAGACACATGTTGTATATGAACGACAATATTAATATACATAATATCTGCGTCAATAAAATTCTTAGCAGGTATCTGCTTTGTGTTTTTCGATGCAAATCTCAACTGAGGTCATATTGTAACTACATGTATATCAGCTCTTTTGATAGCTCACCAAATATATCATATTTGTTTTCATAAATATCTGAATTATATATTAGGGTATTTATTCCATTATGTATTTTATGTCATGAGCTTGCTTTAAAAATAATTAATTTCAAATCTATATGTATTATGTTAAATACCATTTATTAGTTTATTTAATTTATATCAAGTTCCAGGTAATTTTAGTTTCAAAGTAAATGCTGGCAATAGGAATGTAGGAGTATAAATACATTATCAAACTTTAACTCACTGTAGGGGAATAAAGTAATCAAAACAAATTAAAGGAATGTAACTTTCTCATATGTGTAAACAGCTCCTACACCCATTCATTTCAATCAGAAAATACGTTATTTTAATACATAAGCAACAGAATTACGCACTTCTATCAGGTTTCTGTCATCTCCATCGTTGGGAAAAACTAACATTTTGTTAAAATTAAAATGGTGATCCCCGGTGATCAAGATGACGTTATACAGAGAATATAATACATGATTTAATGGAGTGAACTAGATCTCTTGTGTTTCTTAATTTTAGGTGATCTTTTATAATAATAGGACAATGGAATGTTCAATTTGTTTCATGACAGCTTAATGCTAATTAATTTGGCCTTTTGCTAGCTGCCCTCTTTCTTTAAACGCAGTTGGCATATTTGCTTCAAGTTTTTATAAAAATTATAAATCGCTTCAACACTTGTCAATTCATGTAGGGAGTGAAAACTAGCCCAAGCTAACCCAAAAATGCAACAATTGAATTTATACGTTGTATAAATTATTTTTTATAACTATTGACGAGCATGTTAATTAGATAAATATTTTAAACAATCTGTCAAACGAAACATGGTAACTTCAACTTGGTAGCTCATTTTACCCTCGAAAACATGGAACTAAATATTTTGCATTAAACTATTCATTTGACCAGCAGTTAATTTTTGATTACATATTTAGTCATGCCGGATAACGAACTAAAAATTTAATTCCGCATAGCCATCCCACCTAATTAAGAAAGTTTTTAAAGGCTTCCCTGAACTTTCCGCTAATGTAATAATAAAGAGCTGAGGTGAACTTCGTCAACTTTCATAGGTACCTATTTTAGAGGCTTTTAAAAAAGAAGAGATTTATAGACATGAAATAGTCATTTTAATATAAATGCTTCAATATTTATAATTAATGTTGTTATTTAGTGTGCCTCTCACAACTTTGATCAGCTTGACCAACATTATTTCGACCAACAACTCGTGCTATAATTCAAACTTCCCGCGTGTAAGTTTTTGCAATAGCATATCGGGAAGCCTACCTTAGACAGCACGAACATCCTCATCTAATCTGCTAATTATTGAGGGTTGTATAATATGGGTTTAATCTAATACTGCTTTTACTAAACTAAACTTATTAGCGCATTAATTTACACAGATTCATCTATCACATGTCTCTAGAATGTATCTGACATTTACTTTGCATGCATACTAAAAATATTGGGCTAGAAGCTAGAACAGACAGAAGCATGTGATACCCTACATGTTATCTTATAGCCTGCTATGATAATATCACATACTATTATATAACATGAGTTTTGTTATTTAGATTATGATTAAGCTGGGGTTTGGAACCTTCGGCAAAATGCACTAAAGCAGAGTTTTAGATTATCATTCATTGCTTTTCTTAAAATATTATTATCGTCACCATATCATAGACGATAATACAGGAGGCGAACAATATACTAAAACTTTACTTAACAAAATATAACCCGTAAAAATGACAAACAAACGGTTAATTTAAACGACAAGGTTATGTACAGTTATTCTTAGGAATCAAAAATCTTTTTACTAGAAAAAAATAGATATTTCTCTGATTTTTATTTGTAGTTCAACTAAAAACTTGTGCTTGTATTTCTCTGATTTATATATTTGCTACTCGTTTTATCACCCGTTTTAATATTGAAAATACTACTGCGCATTTATATGGGAGTAAATGACAAGAGCACAGACCACAGACAAGAGACAGAACGCACGCGACATGCTCAAGTTATCGACGCGCGGCACACGAGGTTACCGAACTTAACGCTCGGTGACGTGACGAGGTCAATACAAATTTGTCCAATAAATAATCATTCGACATGACCTTGATTACTGCGTAAGATGGAGGAATAATATAAACAAAATGTTTAGGTAGATAATTTAAGATGTTTGTTTCCCTGATTTCTATCACATAAATTACTAATGGAATAGCCGTTTTATAATAAGAGATAAAATGGTTATAGCACAAATCAAAATACTGATTAAACCCTTTTTTTTTAGTTGCAAAAATTTTGCCTGTGTCAAATTTGTATTCTCTATTTGGTTTCCCAAGATTCATACCTTGGTAATTTCGTTAATTTTATAAGCTTATTTAAACTAGATTTAACCAATTTTCATCATCAGAATATCTGAAAATATGTTAGCTGGAAGCATTTAAAAATTTGACACATGCTAAATTTATGCATTTAAAAAAAGCAGGGTGTATATCTATGTAGGAGTAATCAGATCAGAAGTCATAACAGTTGTGTGTGATATTTTCAATACACCTAGGATGATTGCGCTTGTTGCAAGATCTGTGAATTTTTAATTGTAGATTTAATTTGACAGCTTTAACAAAAAAAATAATATTTGATAGTTCTAGGAATAAATAAATATCATAGGTGAATATAGGTGAATCCAAGATTATGGCTAAGCAGTAATAGTTATTTATGTACCAAGGGTATTAAGTAGATGTTTATGCCCTGAGGGCGACAATGTTACAAGCCCGAGGGCCTCTGGCCAGAGGGTTTATAAGTCGCCCGAGGGCGTACACATCTATTAATACCCGTGGTGCATACAAACTTTTATGTCATATTAGTTCGTTATTGCATTCACAATATGTAAATTTTTAAAAAAATACGAATTCAATTCAATTGTCCATAAAGTGTACTTTATGCCCGCACGGGCCATAAAGTGGACTTTATGCCCGCAAGGGCATAAAGTAATCCATTATGTAAATGGTATCTAAGGGATAAAACACAATAATGTACTTGTATGACATAAAATAATATATTTTATAATTCAGCATATTCCCAAAACCAAAGTCGATTTTACGAAAGGGAAAATGCATTCTAGTCTTGGTTTTAAATGACTTTCCTTACGTATCTATGTTAATCAGAGAAACATATTAGCATTTTTAAAAATTATGTCTTAGCTTTCACCACACAATGCCGGAACACTTACACACTCCACGCGCGTTTCGCTAACCATGTTAGCATCATCAGGAGATGGTTAAGTATTCATCATATTTTGATGATGCTAACACGGTTAGCGAGACCCGCGTCGATTGTGTAAATTCTTATTCCAGTACTGTGAATAAAACTGTATTGTAGGTCATGTTGCTAAAGGTTCCAAACCCTAACTTAATTGTTTTAATTCAAAATTATGTGTTCTCAGTACATTAATTCAGAACTTTCGTTACGTAAATTGTTTTCCCATGTTTCCTCAATGAAAAAGAAGCCCATCAATAAACGTTTGAAAATATTTTTTATGATGTTGTCATGGTTGTAACCGTCTATTTTATTTTTTCCAAAAAGTCGATTGTTCTTTATACTCTGTCCTAGTTCTACGCTAATTTTGAAGTTTTTCCTTGTGGCAGCCTGATTTTGCCACTATAAAAGATTATAAATTTTATTTTATCTGCTGCATTTAGCAACAAAAGATTCTATATTTCGTGTTAAGAATTATTGAGTATTAACCTCTTCGGTTAATTAATTATAAACTCATTTATTTGATTTGTTGTCAATAAGTTTAGTGGACTTCCAGTTGCAGCATTTATTCATATTAATTAGTTATACATACGATTACTAATACTAATATGTATTAGCTTTTATAACACTATGGTGGCCGTAAGTGGCTATTCTGATCATCATTTTTCTTATATTGTCCTTCAGCACTTTGTGACTATTTATTTTAGTGGATAATCTGGTTTATCAAACAACTAAAACAGGAATTATTGTGATATTAGTTTAATTTTGCTCAGATATATTACAATATTTATGTTTACTTGCAGTTCTGTATTTAGGAACTGCGTTAATAACCTACCTTTGAGCCTCGATAGATCGGTCAAATTCATACACTACTTTCGGTTTCGATATTTCACTTCTAATCTCAGGCTGATATGGCTTTAAGTTGTTGGGGTCATGGATTTGGTTTGTGATACTGCTGCTGCTTTCTTGTTTACCTGTTAATTCGAGAATAATTGTTAGTTAGATCTTTCATTCTCTTGAATATTAAAAACTAGTACCTGTTGCTTATTTTTTTCTCAGACTTGTTGATATCTGCATGGATTGCTTGTTGTTTGTTCTTTTCATAGTGCTCTAGGGATTTAGGGTCTATCCCTCACATATTTCTCCGTGGTTTTCCCTTATTTTTCTTTCAATCGTTAATGTGTGTTTTTCTTTATTATATCTCAGTGAATTTTGAGGTTATTTTTTAGTTCCACCTTCTTACCGACAGTTGTGGACTTTGATATTTCGGTTTTCTTGTTTATATTTATCTTTGCAAGTAGCTTGATGTAAGTTTTGTAATATTCGATTGGTAGCTCTGAATATTAGTAATGGACTATTTTCCCATAATTGTTGCTGTCCATTTGGATTTTTATCGGTTTAATATTTCTTTAGAAATATTTCCTATGGTTTATTGAAAAATGTACTTTTAGCTCATTAGTTGTTGCTTCTGCAGTCATTTAACAATGACGTTTAATTCTTAGAAGCATTCCTCGTATCGATTGCAATGCTAGTATGCCTTCATTTCGACAAGGGCTTTCGGCACCATCATTTTTTTTCTAAACTGACGTTTGTTCTCTAATTCCGTAGAAGTTGCAAAGGCAAATTGATTGAAAACGATAATCTTGTTCTTCTAGAAATGCCTACTAGGAAGCGTTTTGCCGTAATACAGTTCTAGGTGACTCAACTATGTTGTATTGTGCTTAATACTACCGTTCTAGGGGATCTGGGATTGAGTCCCTAATCAGTGCTTGACACAACCGATTTATCGTGATATTCGTACTGCACGAGAGGTTTCCGAGCTCATCTTATAAAACCGAGGCAGTTGATCCTCCAGGCCACCCTCATAACTCAGAGAGGGCTTCACTACCGGAGTCAGAAGCCATTACAGGGGTTTTACAACCGATCTCACTACCGGAACCAGAAGCAATTACAGGGCGTTTACAACCGATTTCACTACCGGCGCCAGAAGCCATTACGCCTTCGAGCCGAGAAGTCCCACTCTTGCCTTAGGGCAGAGGCACTTCGACCTCATCTGTTGAGCTTGCAGCTTTTCAGCTCTCGACGGCCTTCGGATCGATCTACCGGGGTATCGTTCTGCTTATTTTATTATTGACTTAGCCTTGTTGGCCGAGCTTGAAGATAGCTTATATTGATCTTATTAATTCTTTTATTTTTCGGCCGATTGATATAATTATTTATTGTGGCATTGATTTTTATTGTTGCATTTATTATTGGTGCGGCTACTAATTCATACGTTAAGAATTTACATATCGGTATTAATTTTAAGTAAACCAAATTGATCACTTCGGATAGTAGTGCTTAGAGTTTTTAGGTGTACGACATACAGTCCCGAGTTTACAAACAGAATTGGTCTCAGTACAATTATCATATTGTACATTCATCATTAATTACTTAATAATTTTTTGTGGTCATTGATTAAATTTTAAAAAACTAGAGGCCAATAGATCGAACCACTAATTAAGATTGTTTTCTTGTTTAATAAAACGTGTCTAACAACTCCGCATAACACCAGCGGAGTTTTCCAGTTTAGCAGGCAGAACTGATGGCGCTCACGAACTACAGACCCGGAGCCGAGTATTGCACACCTTACTCTCCGGTGCTAGGATGGCTCTAATTAAAATCCTTTCCTTTTTTTAAATGAATAAGGAAAAGGTGTTGCATTCTATTTATTATTAGCACAGATGCACATTGTTTCTAGCAATGCTAGCAATTTTGAGGCCTTAAGGTATGGTTAAATTTATTATTTTTCCCTGCTTATAAACAAAATCCTCGCCAAAATCTCTGGACCGGGGGCATGACTTCGTTATAAGTCTACATGTTCTTACCTTTATCTTATTTTCCTTTCAATAAAGTTAAAATTTTGAACTTCCATCGTCCTTATGTTTGAGTAAAATAATTTATTGCCAGCCGAGTAGTACTTGTTAATGATTATAGCAAGAAGTTGAAACATAAACGTCCTATACACCCTATTTTTTTTTTCAGTCACTTGGACAGATATTTAATTTTCAATTAAATTAAGATTTTTAATTTCTATCGTCGTTATAATTGAGTAAAAGAACTTTTTGCTAGCTGAATAGTATCTGTTAATGATTATAGCAAGAAGGTGAAATAGAAACGTCCGGTACACCCTATGTTCTATTTCTGTTAGTAGATTTAGAATTATTTTATAATTAAAACAAAAACATTTTTAAATGTATACATGTTATACATATACATATACATAGGATCGGGTTGTTAGTTATTAAAGTGAACTAATATAAACAGTCGCATTTCTTGTTATCACGTTATAATTTTCTGAGTATTATATGCTTTTCCAACCAAACTGCATTAAACGTATTTATATAACTATATGCCATATTATTAGAGGTTAAATAATGGCGTAAATAAAACAAAGCAGCAATGTGGCGCGTCCGCATCGGGGTTATGCCGCAACGCCTCGCCGACCTTTATTATTGCATTAATTATACTATGACTATAAAAATTTCCTTAATTACATGGATGACTATTAACTTCCCATTTTTAATTTTGCAGTGTTTCTCTCAGTTGCAGAAGGGGGATAAACGTAAGGAATGAGCCTGAACTTTAATTATTAATTTTGCAACTTTTAAGTGAAACAAATTGCTTCGTGCTAATCGACTCTTTTGGCTTTTGATTTTCGGCCAAGTTGTTAATTTTTCACAATACCATCTAGTCTGGATTTGCCTCTGAATCGTTGTGACACTTATAAATAAAGATACAAAGCTGATGACATTTATCAGTGAAGAGTAGGTGTTTCTACAGTTTTTTTCTGAATCCACCTAAACAAATTCAACTATTTGGACTCTATTAACCATGTAATTTTATGTATTCTAATAAACAATTCTGTTCTGCTGTTTTAGTTGCTTTGCAGCATAATTAGTTTGCTTGCCTACAGCTGTTTATACCTTATTTAGGAATGGACAACTGTGATGCGAAGCAACATGATCAGTTTCCACACCACAGTTTTTCATTAATGGCTCTGCAATATATATTTGGCATTTTTATTGTAATTTTTCTGTTCATATTTTTGTTCTTTACATTATAAGCATACCTTTTTTCCCTCATACATTTTAGTTTTATATCCATATTTATCACACTTAAAGCATTGCAGAACATTAATGTGCTCAATTATTCGTCATGCCGTCGATCCTATGGTACGGCAGTTCAATAATGGAGAATAAAGTATTATATAGTGATAATCGCTATATATACGATAGTTCAATAAGATATGGCGAATGATATAGTCCACAAAATCACTGAAATATTTACTTATTCCCGGTTCGAGTTGACACTAAGCTTATCATTAATCATATCCATTATAGTTGTATCATCTTCGTCGGTTTAATTACTTCACAACGTTTTGCCTTTACTATTTTATAAGACTTGTATCTTAAATGACTGGACTAATATGGGTATAGCGACTACGGTGCTTTATCAATATAGAAAAACCGATTTGGCCTAGTGTGTCATAAGCTTCATGGGGAGGGTTAGAAACCTCTCAAAAGTCTAGGAGACTCAGGAGTGGTACGTGGAAGAGTTGGTCCAACATGCGCAGTTATTCTATATCCATGATCACTACCTGTCATAGAGTCTAGATCGACCTTAGAAAACTTATTATTTACGCGTATCTCGTATAGGTGAAGCTTCCGGACTACGGAAGCATTCGCACTAATTAAATTAGCTTTACGTGTATTCGATAGGGGTTTACATTCGATATATTCTAAACGAAGATAGAGTCATGTACCTATATATTTCTTTGTTAATGCGTTATGATATAATATTAAGTTAAGTAAGTTAGGCATCATCGTATAGTTTGTATGGCTGTTATTTTAATCATTGAATCTCTACACTCGAGGATTTGTACTTCATAATCATCTCCAAGTGAATTTGTGATAGCACCCTTAAACCGTACTCTATCAATCATGTCAACACTTTCCACAGCAATTGTTCTATTTTTTAAGTTCTTAAATCTTTATGTCCCAACTCTATTTATTTATGGATCATGATGTTATTAGATTAATACTCTCCTGCACCTTATCGTTTCTCAACAGTCACATTTCTCCTTTGATCTGCTCAGTTAATTGCACCTTCACTTTAACATTTCTGGCAATATGCTCTTGTAAATGTACTATTTGATATAGGTTTCTGTTATATGAAAACTTCTTAAAATTTTCCACTATTTGTTTAATGCAAGCTGGAGAAATGTCGATTGAAAAAATATTTAATCAAGTTTCTATAAGTTGTCGCCCGGTATATTATCACTTCGAACTTCAAACGTATAGGGTGACTTTTAGTGTGAAAACCTGCAAGCTTTGCAAGTAATAAATGATCCAGTCATGCCGGAGTTAGCTTAAACGTAACCGGCTCAAATATGTGTTTTGGTCATTTTGAGAACTAATAGCCTGAAACAACATTAAAAAGTCGGCCAGCTCTGCACTTTATGGGACAGTAAATATGGCTAAGCTCCAAACTTTTCATAAATTTCACAGGATCTATTGATGGTGATTTATGAAGCTCGAGATCTAAGCGACACTTAGCTAAAATGCTACTAACTTAGATGCATACGTTGCAATTTGTATGAGTTATTCTTTGACGATAAAATATCTCGCCATATTGCGTTTAACTTTTACCGACTTGCATCTAAATATACGGTTAAAGCTGCCAATAAGAGTGCTAGATCATCAGCTATGGCATATAGGTAATGAAACTATTATATTAATTACACAATGACACATCACATCCTTACCTAACTGTAAACACTTTTACTATAGAAATTGGCTAGAAAGCCTAGCTCATCTCCACCTCTCTCCATCTTATCGTAAAGTTACATGCCATAATATCAGTCAGAATTTTAATGCAGTGAAGTAAATCGTACGGTTCCAGCACTTAAATGAGAAAGTTGGAAATTAATTTGCCAGTATATTTCCCTCAGGGGCTTATCAAACTACCACTCTCACGCACGATGCATGACAGGGCACTACAGTAGGAGAAATAGGCATGGCAATCTGGCTCAAAATTCGCGATTTTTACATGTAAATCTCCATAGGAAAATTTAAGGCCTGTATAAAGCTGGATATAAACCTGTATACGTCGCGTCGGTATAAATACCAACAGTATAACGCTGCTTGAAAGCTGGACAAAGCTTTCCAGCCGATTCAAACTGCGCTGTATTGCTCTAATCTAATTTTTCAACTAAACTGCTGGCCATTTGCTTTCGAGCAAGGAAAATTTCGCCTAAATTTAAAACTAAGTATTTTCTTTTTTCAGATTTGTCGCTTAATAAAAAAAATTCCAATGTTTTTAAACTGTCAAAATTTTTTATATACAGAGTGTCAAAGAAGACGATGATTTTTTTTGTAAAACCTTGCTTTTTTCAACTTTTTGGTAGTTAGACCCCACTGTGCGTTGTATCGTGCAAACTTTGTAAGTGATTATTATACCTGACGAGAAGCATTTGTTTATGTTCAGTAAAAAAATTGTACCTAAATGTTGTGATGTGCAGTGGCGTACTTATAATCACTTATATGTCTATGGTTTATGAGGATCTTACAATTTTTTACGATTGTTTTGTATTGGAAAGTACTCGCTCGCAAAATTAAACACATCAAACTAGTGATATTTAATTTTAAGGGTTTTAAAAACAAGTTCAATTTTAGGAATAGTGTTGTATTAGGAATAAATAAATACAAATTTTTCCAAAAATTAAATTAAAAAAATATATATTTTTTTAATTTTTTAGACACACTGTAAATAATACATGCAATATTAAAAAATAAAAATAAAGAAAAAACTTTCTTAATCTAGAGGCGAGTACTTTCCAATACAAAACAATCGGGAAAAATTGTGAGATACTCATAAATCATAGTATAAGTGATTATAAGTACGCCACTGCACATCACCAGATTTAGGTAAATTTTTTTTACTGAACATAAACAAGCTTTTCGTAGGGTATAATGGTAATAACTTATAAAGTTTGCACGATACAACGCACAGTGGGTCAGCTGGCAAATGCATGTATACTTTAAAATATATCTATTCTATGCGCATATGATAAATACTGGAAGGCTGTAATATTCAAAAGATTTCATTTCAAATATCATCTTGTAAATTGTAATGTTGTAAATGTTACGGAATACAATATTGTGAATTTCTCTGCTTACTGGTTAATTTGTGGTATCGATATTGCCAATACCTTACTAATGTGAGTTGATTTCGGTACTCAAACCCGTTCGACAGGAAGCGTATATCCGGCGAATGCGCACGTGAAAAAGTGAGTATCGCTTAATAATGCCGTTACCTTAATAAATCCATTCTGCCGAATGTATATTTTGTAAAATACCGGCCATCTCTTCCTAAGAACCTCATGTGAAGAGGCAGTGTGGTGACCATTAAAAAAAAAAGGTATGTTCGTTACGAGTGTTACCATTTAAGATGGCTAAAAATTATTTATCATTTAACTAGGGTCTTTCCGAAGAACCGATTTCTTTCCGAGGGCCATTGCCTTTCTGAGGGACAGAATTCATTCTGTGAGACAGAATTACGCCGTAGCCGTACCAAGGCCTTTTATGTTGGAGTGACCCGACCACGTCTGACCTACGTGTATACATCCAGGAAGCCGTGTCCACAACACTACGGCTCGACCAGAGTAACGTAAACCCTATTTTTTATTTATGTACATAAATTGCGCATCTTATTTTCCGATAGGTATCGGTTTTAATTATTGAAGCTATAATTATGACTGTAAGTCAGTTGTTTAGACTATCGTATATCATTCTTTCATGATAGATCTATTGTTTTAATTAATGAAGTTATAATTAAGAGTGTAAGTCAGGTGTTTTGATTATAGTATACCAATCTTTCTATCTATCGTTTTAATTAATGAAGCTATAATTAAGACTGTAAGTCAGTTATTTTGATTATAGTATACCGATCTTTCTATCTATCGTTTTAATTAATAAAGCTATAATTAAGACTGTAAGTCAGTTATTTTGATTATAGTATACCGATTCCTCTATCTATCGTTTCAATTGATGAAGCTATAAATTCTTTCTATCTATCGTTACCATTAAGGAAGTCATAATTACCACTAATACCACTGCAAGGCAGTTATCTAAATTATAGTATACCGTTCTTGCTATCTGGCATTTTGATTAATGAATTTACAGTTAAATCCTTACTAAACTAGGTATCTTGTTTGTCGAGCTTACCTTAAGTGATATGCTTAATTTTGTCTTTAGTTAGCTAGAGATCTCATTTGGCTATTGTCAGAATAGCTGATTTAGTTAATTTGGCAGAAACTTATTTCACCTAATTCAAATTTCCATTTTAATTTATCGCCTTAACATTGGACCGACTTGAGCTCAAGCGTTACCCAGATATTTATCGGCTATGTATTTGGAATTTTTGAGGACTTTTTGAAAGGTCTACCATTATTCTACCTGCCACGGGATTGGCTTAAGAGTGGTTCGGCTAATATATATTGCATTATACCTACATACTATGGATTCAACAACAGTGAAAATTTAATTAAGTGTTATTATTAAGGAATTACGGACAATTATTTGCAATTGATTTTGACAATAGAGTCACGAAAGTAGACTGAGACTAATTTTGTAAAACAACATTATAAAAACATATTAAAATATTAATAAGAATCTTAGCTATAACATAGCATAGCATACTCTTACTGCCAAAGACTTCGACTCACGTCTTCTATAAAAAAAAATATATAAACCGCTGAGTGATTTAGGAATATGGACCAGCAGAATGAGCACTTAGCAAAGAAGGATGGTTACAAAATTTGTGTATACTATGAAGTCAAACTGATATTTGCTTTTTCAAAAAAAAAGTATGTATCATGGCAGTTCTGTAGCGTCTGAAACAACAGTTCATAAACATCATGAAATTAGTACTAGGTCTAAGCGTATATTGAGAAAATTTTAGCTGTTATGAAAGATCGCTGGTCATAGAACCTGCAATTTTATCATTTCCTTTGTCAAAATCCTTTTGGCATCAGATAATCAATATTTATGCGAATTGCTAATTATATTTATATAAAATGGAAATATCCATTAAACCATTTTGTCAGTGAACTGAATTTTATCTGGTAATTAATCATTGCTATCGATAGCTGCCCAACTCCTTTTACATTCAATACCAAAGTTATTAAACATTAAATTATGAAAACTAATTAAATTATTATGCTGATTACTAAAGTTGACGAACCTCAATTTTTGCTAATAATTATGTTGGAAACTATTTGATACAAAGTGCCCTTTTCTAGGGTTATGTGAGCGAAGTGACACAAGAAAATCTCCACCCCATCTACGATTAGTTTACTTTATAAATCTTAACTTATCAGTACGTAAAATATTGTGAGCTACTAAAAACATTTAAGCTACTAATTAATTATCACCCCGTCCTAAGTTTAAACTAAAACTTGCAAAATATTATGTAAACATTGAAGATAAATTATAAACAACGCAAGGGATTATGAACCTTAAACTTGCAATGGTCAGTAGATTTTATTATACATAGTCAGTCCGACACGCTTTTGTCTCTCACCCATTCCGCTCTAATCATTACTGCAGTTCACAGGAACGTGGCTCTGATTGTTCTACCGATATCCTAATCCACAGACCCACCTCAAGAGGTGGAACTCACAGGAGCGTAGCTTCTTGATGAATCCTCGTGTAACGTGCTAAAGTCGAATCTAAGATAGATCTGTCAAAATTCTAAATCAACCGACTTTTAAAGATAAATTGTTACTATGTCTTAAAGTGCTGAGTGAAATTAAGATAAACTAAGAACCCATGAATAATTGCCTAATGAAATAACCAAACCTAACCATAAATTAAAACACTACGCCGCTCTTAAAGAACTTTATTATAAAACAGAGACCAAGATCTATAAATAATTCGAACCCCACCTCAAACTAAAGGATATACGCATTTTAGTATTCAAGTATAGCGTAAATTCATTAAGTCTGACCAATAGACAATATTATTTTTTTGTCAAAATGCCTTTTTTATTATCTCTCCTCACCTGACGTAGATTAATTCCTAATCTGAGCTACATAACCTGCACGCCATCCAAGGTGTGGCTTCACGGATTGCTGCTCGTGACAATATCAGTTATAACATTGGAGATCTTAACGGAAACTACTATCATATCTCACATTCAACATCACGGAATATATAATGGAAGTGATACTAGTTTGTATATATTCAGCTTGTTATAGAACGATTTGATCAACTCAAACTAAGGATCACTACTTTTTAACAGGAGTTCCACCTTTAAACCTCGATTAGTCTATATTAAATTGATCAATGTTTTAAACATCACACATCTATTATTAATATCATACTGACATTGACTCATACAAGACACTGAGTAAT
>MU183967.1:0-33014 GCA_016904865.1 Pissodes strobi
CCCCCCCCGCACCTTTTTTAATTGTAATACTGGCCAGCACAGCTTCTTTGGAGCTAGCACAGTCTAGCACAACTAGAAAAAATGCTAGCACAACTACATTTTTGAAAATAATAGACCACAAATGCGGGGGGGGCGGCTAAGTTAACGTTTGGGTTCTTTTGAGGGTTGGTAAAGATAATTGTTATGCACAGCAAGCTTAGACCTAGCACAGGCTAGCACAACCATTTTAAGAGCTAGCACACCCCTACAGTTGAATATATAGGGGATGGGGTGAATTTTTTCTGGCTGCCACTCAGCTAATATTTTTCCATCAAATTGTTAGCACAGCAAGCTTAGTTCTAGCACAGGCTAGCACAACTATTTTGAGAATTAGTACATTTCAAGATGGTTGTTTGGTTAAAAGGATACATTTACATCATACCACCGTAAAAATAAAATTTTTAAAAGCATATGGTGGTAAAAAAATATATATATTTTTTAAATTTCTCCGCTATTTAGCGTCGGATGAAAAATTGCATAAAAAACTTTTATTCCAAATTAGAAGGCATGATACACAACAACTTCAATACATTTTCTCCAAAAATTTAATTTTTTGAGATATTCGCGAGAAAGTTCGAAAAACGACGTTTTTTTGTAGAAAAAGGACATCCTTTTTTTAATTACGACGACTCAAGTATAGGTTAAACGCCATCAAAATACATATTTTTGGTAACAAGTATTTTTGTCGTATGCCTTGTAGCTTTCGAGTTATGATTTTGTATGCTTTAGGGCCGCTATCTCAAAAGCTAAGAATATTGTTTTTTTTTGCGTATAGAACTTTTTTGTTTGTCTTTGTGTCCTCTATCTAAAATCAAAATTTGAAGTCGGGAGAAAATAATGGAAAAAAGTTAGTAGGTTCCCGTAGGTTTCGGCTCCCACTGGTCAAAATAAAGGTGAGGTCCATATGAAAATACGGTTTTGTCCGTTTTGCTGATATTCGTATATTTAATACCGGAACCTACCGGTTAAAAACCGCGCGATTTAGGTTCCATTCAGGGGTTAGAAGTTAGAATTTAGGGGCCAAATGGAAAATATTGATATTTTTTAAATTTCGATATGGATTAATTAAGGTTCCTCTAGGCTCCTACCACGAAACGTAAACAGCGGTAGGTTCCTGACGCGGTTGAATTCGAACTCAGGACCGTCCCTAACAATCTAACCCAAATTTCGGCCTTCCCAGCCTAACGATAGCAAAATTAACTATTTAGGAGCCTCTATTCGCTCTGTGCGTTAGGGTAGTGGGCGAAATGACGAACGACCGTGCCTGCGAGTCGGAGAAATTTGGAACTTTCTTCAGCTACTTTACAAATATACACGTAGAATACATCAAAAAAGAGTCTGGTGTCATATAAGCACTGATGATTTTAAAGGTTTTTGGGTTCAATGGAAAGATTAAAGTCCATTCAAGGCTATTGCGCTGTTACGTCAGAATTTCTGACGTCAAAAGAAAAGATCCGTACGTCTTAGATAGACTCGTACGTTATTTTTTACACTAGCCAAAAGATGTCTCTGTACCTGTTTTCTATTCCGGAGCACGTTCCGTTTTTATCAATTTTACATACTTATGACAATATTAGCCGCGTTCGTTTTTGTCATCTTTTTCCTCGACTTGCTCTGAAAATTTGACAGTCAGGAGTTCTGTGTATTTAAAAGGAAAACCCAAGTCACGTGTCTGTCAAAATGTTGGAGCAAATCGAGGAAAAAGATGTCAAAAACGAACGCGGCTATTGTTTTAAACATCTGGGCATCTGAATAATACTTTTGACAGTTCGTTTAATTTAAAATAATAATATGCTTTTTATCGTCTAAAATCCGTTTAAAAACGATTTTAAATGGCAAAATTGTATATAATACCGCCCTGGCGGCTAGAATTGGTTTGCGCATTTCCGTCTCATTTGCCGAGATTTGTCCTCATATCGCCGCGTAAGATGTTTACACATCAAAAATACATTTTTTCTAGAGATATCATGTTTTGGTATTATCAAATAAATAGAAAACAAATATTACTTACATTGTGCACAGCTTTACACGGTAAAAGTGGCCTACCAGCACCTTTTTCACATGTGAAATAAGGCACTCATTTTAAAATTAAAGCTTGCTCGTTCTCCCTGAACCGGTGGGGCATCTCAAAACGATTTTTATTAGCAATTATTAGCGTAAAACACAAACCAACTACCAACAAATCAATAAATGAATTAAATCTGTTATTTTCGTTATGATATTTTGACATTGACGCAAATCGATGTCAAAGATTCCAATTTGACGGACCAATTTAGTACATACGTTCATTGCATAAAGAAAGATGGAATGATATGACGTAACAGCGCAATAGACTTGAACGGACTTTACACCAAATGGAACACATTAATGCATACAAATTTGCTGATGAAGCACTTTTGACGCCAAAAATTGAAAAAGAAATTTCAGTAATGAGGCTGTTTAATGACATTTTAATGCGAAAACTCTCCCTATATGACGTTAATGATGACAATTTACTTGCAATGTTGTCAGACTTGGCTAACCTTCTTGATTTTCAAGTAAGCAAATTGCCAAATCCAGGAGCATGTTTCATAAAGTAGAATAACAACTTGTGAAAGTAACTAAACAAGCGCACACCGCGCGCTTGTTCCTTATATGCCTCAGACTAACCAAATAAGCTCCCATTTGTCTAACCCAAACTAACCAAAACTAATTCAGGCTAATGCAAAGTAACCCAAGCTAAACAAAACTAGTCCAGACTAACGTAAACTAACCCAAACTAACCCAGATTGGCCAAAAGTAACCCATACTAAGCAAAACTAACCCTGGCTGTTTAGCCATACATGTATACAGTGTGAAGTAATAAAAGTTTACGTACGGTACACTGTCGACTCAATTTGTTCATTTCCCAGTAAAAGCCCTAGATCAAGTATATTTGTTATAAAATGAAATATATTTAAAAGACATGCGCGCTACGCTCGCTTGTCAGTAAATCAATCACAGCTAACCCAAAATAACCAACACTAACCAAACTTGCCAGCATTAACCCAACCTAACCAAAACCAACCCAGACTAATACAAACTAATCAAGACTAACCAAAACTAACCCAAGCAAATCATAATTAACCTATGCGCGCTTGTCTCTTCGCTATTCCAATCTAAGCAAAACCGATAGCCTAACCAAAACTAACCCATACTAACCAAAACTAACCCAAATCAACAAAAACTAACCCAATCTAATCCAAGCTAACCCAGACTAACCAAAAGAAATACATACTAACCAAAACTAACCCAGACTAACCCTAATTAACCAAAATAAAAAGAAAAGCGCGCTACGCGACTTTTTCTCTTCGCTATCATAAACTAAACAAAACCAACCCAAATCAATGGTAAAATTTCTCTCTTTGCTGACGACACAAGCATAACTTGGAGTGATTCTAATACTTTCTCCCTACACTCTAATATCTCCAGCGATTTCGTCACAATCAAAACATGGTCTGACTCAAATTGGCTGTGTTTCAACGTTGATAAAACGGCAGCCTTATCTTATAAAACAACCTTACAACAAGCTTTGCTACTTCACAACAGCAATATTAAATACGTTGACTCGGCTAAATTCCTAGGTTTGAGTATTAGTCCCAACCTTAAGTGGTCCGCACATATTGATTCTTTAACAAAAAAGCTTTCTTCTGCCTGCTTCGCAATTCGATCGGTTTCGAAGGAACTAAATCTGTCTACTGCCAGGCTCACTTACTTCTCTTTGTTTGAATCTCATCTTCGCTACGGCCTTCCCTTTTGGGGCTGCTGTAACACCGAGCAATTTCGTACCATTTTCAAACTTCAAAAGAGAGCAATTCGTTATTTATTTGGTCTTAATGGCAGAGCTCATTGCGAATACTACTTTAAAAAATATAAAATTCTTACGCTTCCTGCTTTGTTTATTTTAGAAACAACTTGTTTAATACGCAAATATCGAACCATATTTCCCGAAAGGCCACAACATGAGTACTCAACAAGAAATTTGAGTCAGGACATCTACCTTCCTTTTCCCTCCTCTGAATTAACAAAAAAATCTATTCTTTATAATTCCAAGAAGTTATACAATACACTCCCGCTACATCTTAAATCCATCCCTACATTTGCTAAATTTCGTGAAAAAACGAAGGCTTACCTACTAGAAAGACCTTATTATTCTATAAATGAGTTTTGCGTGAATTAGATTTTATTTTTTCCTCCATTAATTTTCTTGGGCTTCATGTGCGGCGGAGAATTTTTTTTTATATTATATATATTTTTTATAATAGGTATAGGATTATCTTTTTGACGAATTAGTGATTTTTCGGATATACAGGAATTGCACAAAATTAAATACCTAGCTATCAATTTTAGTCATGTTTTGTTTACTTTTACTCGGTATTTTCAACTCTGCAGCATTTGCGTTTTGCCTGAGTCAAGTTCACCGACATGACCTTCCTTATTTTTTCAAACAGCACGTTTCGTTATAATGTATGTTTAATATTTTGATAACACTGGGTTTCTTTACCCTATGTTTTGTGTACTTCCTGTGGATCTAGTTCAACTGCTTATGATGTTATGTAATATGGTTTTTTTGTTACATCGTGACCAATTTCAATTTGAAAATTGCTTGTTCTATTTTTATCGTATATATTATTGTATATATTAAGTTTTGTTTTGTTTTGTATTTGCCCTACTATGGTTAGTTTATTTATTTTAGTTAGCTTTGTCCATAAAATTTATTTGAATTTTTCTGTGGCAATAAAGCATACTTGACTTTGACTTTGACTTTGACTATTATTAACCTTCTTCGATTGAAAAAAATGTATGTTGAATTTTAATTTTTTATTTCAATTTATTTTGAGAAAATGTGCTTCATCCGCAAATTTTTTTGCGTTAATGTGTCCCATTTGATGTAATCTTTGCATAGAACCCAAAAAATGCTTTAAACTCGACGGCGCTCATATGACACCAGAACCAACAAGGGTTAAATTATCATAACCTGTGTGATATATTTTCGAAGCCCGTTCTTATAATTAGTGCAATGGATAGCACTAATAATACCTAAAAATATATTTAATAACTTAATTTCAGTTTGTCTATCAATTTCAAGATTGTAAAAAATAAATTATTTAAATCGTCTTCATTCATTCCAAAGTAATGTCAGTAATACTTCATGAATCGAATTTTTAATCGAATCAATTTCACAAAGCTATTTTTATTATTATGATATTCTCATGTTTAATATTTCATAACCTACAAAGTTCAATATCGAACTTGGCTTTTTTCAGTCGAATCGATAAATATTCTCAAATGAACTAATTATATTGCAGTAAAATCAACAATTTTTCTTGAATTTTCAATCGCTTCCGATGTACTTTGCGTATCTAAGAAATTCGCCACATTTTGTACCACCAGATGTCGCGTCGTGTAACGCACATAGCGAATAGGACACTTAGAGACTTGATTCTTTTTTGGTGGTTCCGGCCGCTCACCTTTGTTCCTGTCCGATTACGGACCAGCTAGTTCAAAATTTACAACCAAAACCGGTGAGAGCCGGATTTCCGGTAGGTTCCAAATTCGAAAAATCCGTCCCCTAAATATAAAAATACGCCCGCAAGCGTTTTTCTTCGAATTAATATTTAGGGGGTCGAAAACGACGACTTTCCATCGCAGATATTGCTTCTTAAGTCTCGCCCGTGAGGTAAATAATTTTAGGTCAGTTAACTTGACCCCCCCCCCCCCCCCTCTTTCTTTCTCCAAAATGCTAGCACAGAACCTTGAGATCTAGCACAACCTAGCACAATTTGCATAGTAATAAGGATATCCTCTAATTTATTCGGGTGGTTAACGCTAGCCCCCCATCTTTTTAATTGCAATACTGGCTAGCACAGCCAGCTTCTTTGGACCTAGCACAGTGCAGCACAACAAGAAAAAATGCTAACACAACTACATGTTTGAAAATAATAGGCCTAAGCACACTCCTATAACAATTATCTTTATCAACACTCAAAAGAACCCAAACGTTAACTTGGCCTCCCCCTCTCCCCACATTTGTGGTCTATTATTTTCAAAAATGTAGTTGTGCTAGCATTTTTTATAATTGTGCTAGAATGTGTTAGGTCCATAGAAGCTGTGCTAGCCAGTATTGAAATTAATAAAGATGCGAGGGTGCTAGCGTTAACCTAGCCCCCCCCCCCCGCGCATACATTAGAGGATATCCTTATTATTATTTTTCGACCTCGTCTGTGTACTACCGCGGAACCTATTTGAGGTAGTTTCCCGCTTAGGTCAGATTCGAACTCGAGGTCGTGGAAAACCCCACCGATCCAAATTTCAGCCGAATATCTCCAAGGCTTTTTTTGAGTACCGGTAGGATCCCAAAATTATTTCCGTTTAAATCGCTCTGGTCCGAACTATTACACCGACGTCATCGATTTCGGCCGAAAAAAAACTTTCCTTTCTGAAACCTGCCCAGTAGGTTCCTCGGGTCCCTAATGGTCAGATTCGGTTTTTAACCTCAAAAACCCTCGAGTACCAATTAGGCCAAATCGCAGCTAACGTTCCATTTAACCAAAACGGTTGTGCTAGGTCTAAGCTTGCTGTTTTGCATGAAAAATATTAGCTGAGGGGCGGCCAGCAAAAATGCATTCCATCCCCTATATATTAAACTGTAGGGGTGTGGTAGCTCTTAAAATTGTTGTGCTAGCCTGTGCTAGGTTTAGGCTTGCTGTGCATAACAATTATCTTTACCAACCCTCAAAAGAACCCAAACGTTAACTTAGCCCTCTCGCATTTGTGGTCTATTATTTTCAAAAATGTAGTTGTCCTAGCATTTTTTCTAGTTGTGCTAGACTGTGCTAGCTCCAAAAAAGCTGTGCTGGCAAGTATTGCAATTAAAAAAGGTGCGGGGGGGTCTAGCATTAACCCCTCGCATAAATTAGAGGATATCCTTATTACTATGAGTGTGCGAGCTCTAAAACAAATTGTGCTAGGTTATGCTAGATCTCAAGGTCCTGTGCTCGCATTTTGGAGAAAAAAAATAATGCGGGGGGGAGGGGGCAAGTTAACCGACCTAAAATTATTCACCTCACGGGCAAGACTTAAAAGCAATATCTACGATTTTCGATCTCCGGCTCATACTTACGGGTGCCCAAACTTTTCAAAAATGTAACGCCGTCGTTTTCGACCCCTAAATATTAGTTCGAAGAAAAACGCTTACGGGCGTATTTTTATATTTAGGGGACGGTTTTTTTGAATTTGGAGCCTACCGGAAATCCGGCTCTCACCGGTTTTGGTTGTAAATTTTGAACTAGCGGGTCCGTAATCGGACAGGAACAAATGTGAGCGGCCGGAACCACCAAAAAATAATCAAGTCTCTAAGTGTCCTATAGCGGCTCCTAAATAGTTAATTTTGCTATCTTTAGGCTGGAAGGGCTGAACTTTGGGTTAGATTGTTAGGGACGGTTCTGAGTTCGAATTCAACCTCGTCAGGAACCTACCGCTGATTACGTTTCCTGGTAGGAGCCTAGAGGAACCTTAATTAATCCATATCGAAATTTAAAAAATATCAATATTTTCCATTTGGCCCCTAAATTCTAACCTCTGAATGAAACCTAAATCGCGCGGTTTTTAACCAGTAGGTTCCGCTATTAAATATACGAATATCAGCAAAACGGACAAAACCGTATTTTCATATCGACCCCACCTTTATTTTGACCAGTCACTGCCGTCCAAAGCGAAAAGACCGTAACTGCAAAAAAATTGAAAATTGAGTTATTGTCATATTTGGACTTTTAATGGACCAAACTATATCCTTAGAAATGCAGAACACTGCAGTTCAATTTCTACTATTTGTTTTTCATTATTTAAATTTACCGTAACTGCAAAATTGCTATGGTCTACAAAGCGAAAATACCGTATCTACTCAATGCCAAGCGAAAAGACCGTATCGGGGCCGTCGACGAGCGCAGTTACGGTTTTTCCCCTTGTAAACGTGACTTACCGTCTTTTTGCTTTGCAGGGGTGTTTATTGTCTGCCTGCCTTTCAAAGCGAGTGGACGCTTCGTTATATTCTCGCAATGTTTTTCTAGTTGTGTAGTGTTTTAATTCAATTGAATTCGATGGGGAATTAAAATCTCACTAGAAACCTTATAAGATGTCCTTATTGTACAATAGATGTCAGCGTATACTAGCTTTGGCTCAACAAGGAAATAATAAGAATAATCCGAGCGGAGAACATACCAGCCATGATCTTGACAAAATGTAGATTTTTTTAAATAGATTGATTTAGTTTTTAGTTGTATGGTTTAGTTTCGTTGAAGAAATATACAGGGTGTTCGCTTGAAGATGCTCACTATTGCTATCTCAGTTAATATTGAACCTACAAAGTCGGTTAAATTACCAAGCTACTAGCATTTTTACCGCTGATTACGATGCTAGAATCAGAAAACAATTGCGTATCTAATTTACGAGGTATTTTTGGACATTGTCTTTTTTAAATAGAACACCCTGTATATTTTTGCATATTTGGATTCCAGAAAAATTCTAGGCACATTTTATTAAAAATCTCCTTTACCTATCCTCAACGGTTTATGAAATATCGACAGTTCAAAATCGAGCATTTTGTAAAATCTAAACGGCTGAAGATAGACTAAAATGCTATGACATTTTCTATCTTAGTTTTTCATAAGCTATCGTTTGACACTAACTTTAGATTTAACTAGAGGTTAAGTTTGAGGTTAAATGTAACAGGAATTTCAAATAATTTTCAGGATTTTTTCGTGGAATACAAATATGCAAAAAAAGGTGTTCCATTAATTAAAAAAAGACAATTTCCGAAAATAACTCGTAAATTAGATGCGCAATTGTTTTTCTGTTTTCAGCGCCGTAATCAGCGGAAAAAATGCTAGTAGTTTGGTACTTTAACCGACTTCGTAGGTTCAATATTAACCGAGATAGCAATAGTAAGCATCTTCACGCGAACACCCTGCATATGCAGAAAACAAGTTATTTTGTTGTTTTAAGAAAACTTGATGGCCATCTTAGCGATGCTTTAGGAAAATTTTGTGGCAAAACTTACCTTTGAGAAATATAAACCGTATTTGCTAAGTTTGACGCATACGGTTTTATTGCTTTGTAAAATACTTGCCTACACTTCATATTTACAATGCAAAAAGACAATGCGTGCAGTGGCGTAACTAAAAATTTTTGGGCCCAACGCAAAATACATAAGGATGCCCCATTTTCAGTAACAAATCACAAATACTAAATAAAAATTAAACAACCAGCTTTAATTTTTTTATTTATTTTACATATAACATCAAATTATTTCTTTTTTATCAAAAGAAGCAAAACTCTAAAATAAATTTAAATTTTAACAAAGTAGTATTTATTAATGAAATTGGAAATATTAATAAAATTTCCCTAGTTTAAAGCTACACTCGACTTAAACTTATTAAAATCTAAAACGATTTTTTCTCGTTTTACACACTGCAAATTCATATGCATATTTAAGATCTAATTTGTTGGGAGCTTCACTTTCGATGGAAATTAAAGATAAATATTGAAATCGATCTTGCATGCCCTATTTGATTCCTTAAATACTTAGTTTACTAAAAGATTCTTCAGCTGACACATATATAATCGGCATGGTAAAAAATAATAGTAGGTCAATGTAAATTTGTTTAAATCAACATTTTTTTTGCAGTCATTTTTTGATTCAACTCTGTTTTTATAAATTTTAAGAGAAATTTTGCAATATGATTTGAGAATATTTTTGTTGATGAGATTTTGTTGAATTTATGAGATTTTCAGGTTGCAAAAACAAAAAGATGCTACTTATCTTATTTAAACCTGTAAATCTAGTTATTAACTGAGACTTTATAATGTCAATACCTGATAAAAAGCAAAAAATTTACAAAAAAAATTTGTGAGTGTTTAAACCACACGATAGAAGTGAAAACGTGAACAAGCGGGGTCATCGTTTGTCAGAATTTCGAGCCGAGCCTTCGTTGTAGAGATACCCCAAAACCCCACCTTAAATTAGAGCCCCGGTCCCCCCTGTGTGGTCTAAGGTGGCCCCCAATGTGGTGCACTTACCATAAAAATTTCGAACCCGTACCTCTTCCCGTTCTCCCGAAATTAATTATTTAAGTTTTTACTTCTCCCCCCTTCCTTGACCAAACGGGGTGGGGTACGAGGTCCCGTTTTCGTCTAGGATCTTTTTACTCCGGCTACATCCCCTGAAAATTTCAGCCCTCTACCTATACGGGAACATGCAGCGTTACGATACGTTACGTGACGACTCGGTCTCATTCAACCCCCACAGAAAAAAAGTGCAGAGCGCGCCTAAAGAAGTTTTCACTTCAAAAGTGTCCCCTGGAATCAAAAGGATGATCTAAAGCTAGTTCATCAAATACTTTTTTAATAACTTGTCGCTTACTACTAAAATTAGTTGTAACGCACCATTTCAGAGCAGTTGTTCGTGCTTCTTTTAGAATCTCATTATAGCGTTGACGGCAGTTTTCCCACATTCCTTTTTGTCCTTAGTAGAACAGAACTAGCTTCGTCCAAAGCAATTTGGAATATAAAACTTTGGAAGTAAAATTCACTTCTGATAACACATAATGTAACCTAATAGATAAGAATACCAACTCAACTCAAAATCTAGCATATTTTTCTTTATACGCCCAGCTTCTATTTTTCATCCCTAATTTTACTTGAAAGCTCAATTTTTTTATGTTTTTCACATTTATATCAAAATGACCTAAATCACTTTCGAGTATTGTGTTTTTACTTGATATTACGGTGTCTGACGATATTTCAGCTTCATAGAACTTTTTAGTTTTGGCACACAGAAAATTTAGGTCGCTTGTGCTGATGCCTGTGGCTTAGCCACCTGAAGTTGTGTTATACCGACCAAATATTCTGAGTGATCTTCGTCTTAAGAAATATAATTATTTTCCCCAATGTCATCGCGTTTGGACGTAAATGGTTGCAAATTTGGCTCAGACTGCGATTTCGTCTAACAAAAACCATTTTCGCAATTTTTCTCTAATTCCAATTCTTTTTTTAGTTTCCTTTTAATTGCGGGCGCTTTTGTATTTTTTTTTGTGGTCACTCATTTTTAAATCGTAGGAAAAATTAGCGTATATCAAATACTAAAACTATAAGATACTGGTAAGGTAATGCTCTTGGCAACAGGTGAAAGTATGTCAACAAATTGAGATTCCCGGGATGTCAAACCAAAAGACGATGGTGCTCACTGCGACTCAAATCAGGACTAATCCTGATCGGCGACTGACGAGTGTCGCGACGCTGATGTTGCCAAACTTTTCATTAGGTATTAAGTTATGCAGAACTTAATAAAAAATAATCCTTGCTTGACAGAAAGCTGTTCCTAGGTTCAGTTGACAGAAACTTTCAATATTAGGCCCTGGACGAGTGGGCCCCCAAGCCTGGGGGGCCCCAACGCATTGCGCTTACTTGTCTTATGGTAGTTACGCCACTGCGATTTATAATGATCCCTACAACTTTTGTATTTAATTTTTTTTTTCACCTCGTATAATAACCGCGCTAAACGCTGCTAAATATAAGAAATGACCCTGTACAATGTCTTATTTTATTTCTGCAAATAGTAAATAGTGATCCTACTTTATCTTTTGTTGACTTAATAGTAATTAGGTTTGACTATCTGTTTGTAGTTATTAAACTTTCTTTCCTTTTTTTCTTTTTGTAGATTTAGTTACGTTAAGCATGGCTTTGTCAATGTATACTAAGAATTCGAACAATAAAGCTACTTTGAATTTGAATTTGTCGTATAGGGACACATTTTGTGAAATTATGAATTTTAGGTTTATTATTTAAAATACATATCATGTATTATATATTTTTGTAAAGCTTATAAAATTTCCATTCAAACGAAAGAAAAATGTACAGGGTGCTCCGTAAAGAAAAATAAAAGTTTGATTTATAGCTAAAAATTGACGACTCACAGCAAAAATCTGACTACACCACTGGATTCTACGTAAAAAACTGTATATGAGCAAGTTTTTAGCTTTGCGATATCTTGAGGTTTAATGGAGATACGAGGAGGGTCCCAAAATGCATTTTTTTCAATTTCTTCCTGCATCTCAGAAACGAAGCGGTCAATGAACATTTTGTTTATACCATCGTTCTTTTCACAAAAAAGTAGCAAGGTATTGCGAAAACCGCAACTCTCTATCTTTACTCATAAGTGAGATATCCCGTAATATCATCGAAAATGGGACACCCTGTTCACAGGGTTTTCCCGTATATTTTGCACTCTACCAACATATTCTGAAATATAGCGAAAAATGAGAAATAAGGCAAATACAAAAGTTTTATTTTTTTTTCTGAATCGTTAGAATAACAAATTCAAAAATAATCCTGCGAATATCAAATTTTGACTAGTTCGCATTTTTTGAAGTAAAAACTGCTTTAAGCACGTTTAGCACACTTTGTTCTGAGTAGTGAATAAGCGTGGGTGGTCACGCATCAACGCTCAAACCTGTAGACGCTGGGCTATTCAACGTTCATTGAGTAAATGCGGTCCCGACTTCAGCCAAGGCAGAGAGAGAAACAGTCAAAACAACAGTGAACACTTCTTTAGGAGCGTTTAGCACAATTTTAGCTTTTTTATGTTGAGAACGGCTGCGAGTGGAAAGTGAGATTTGACAACTACAAAAATACATAAACTACTAAATAAATATCACCCTGTCCTAAGTTTGAACTTGAAGTTGCAAAATATTATGTAAACAAATTATAACCAACGCTAGTAGCCAACGGGAGCAATTATGAACCTTAAATGCGCAACGATCAGCACATTTTATCATATAAATACGCTAGCGAACCATCAGTTCGGGAGACTATGTGCCTCACCTAAAGCCAGCTCCTGGACAGTCCACATGGGCGCTTTGGGTTCTAACCTATCATTTTTCCCTTACACAAACCTGAGCTTTGCAGATCACATGGTCGTGAAGTCCAGGGGTTTCATATCCACAGAAGTCAAAGTCGATTCTATGATAAACTTGTCTAAATTCTGAGAAAGATAATTGTCAAAGTAGAATCAGTAGATCAAGTGCAGTGTAAACTTTAAGTGAAAAGCTAACTAGAAATGAAACACAACCCAAACTCTTAAGACAAACTATATTTATAAAACAGTTACCAAATACCTATAGACAATTCATAAATATGCCTCAATCGAGAGAACATGCACACCTTAGTAATCGGGTATAATATAATCTTATTAACCTTCTGATCAATAGACATTGTTAACGTTTTCTCATTAAATTTTTGACCATTAGACGTTGTTCTTGTTTTTTTAACTCTCTTTATCATGTAGATATATGTTCTATATTGTTGTGGAGGATTCATTTTTACCTTGGAATTGATTGCCTTTGGCTCCACAAATGATTAAACCTGGCTTGAATTGTTATAGAGCCTCTTCGGCCCAGGCTCCAAGATGTAAACCGCACAAGTGCAAGTTTAGTGACCCTAACGAAATGTGTACCTATATATCGTCGATTCGATAGCAAATCGGCTATCGTTTTCAAGAGAGGCAAAAACTCTCTTCTCACCTGACGTAGATCGATCCCGAATCTGAGCTATATTCCTGCACGCTAACCAAGGCATGGCGTGGCGTTGCGGATAAACCCTACCTCGACAATATCAATACTTGGGAGCCACCGGCGATCAGTTATTGTTTTTGGCGATCCGAAAATTTGCTGGGATTGTCGAAAAGGAAAATCCCATCTCCTAACTTTCAGGATTTGGGAAACTCTAGCTGGTTCCTAAGGTGACAACACGAAAGGACGACCGATTTTTCCAGAATATGCTGCCTTAAATTTATTAATAAGGGCACCCTTCGGAATATTAAATGCTTTGGCAGCTTTAGTTCTCGAAATTTGTCCAGATCTTATCATATGCAGGACCTGTATCATTTTTTCTGTCTTTGTCATTTTTATAGGAGCTGTACTTTCTTTTACCAGCGTCTACCGCTTCTACTAAATTTTTTATGCGAAAGCCGTGTATGCGTATTGGCGAAACAAGAATAGGTTTTCTCATTGTTTATACCATAAAAAGACAATGGTATTATTAAGGCTTTGCATGGCCCTTCGCTCGCTATTCGGGCGCAACCAACAAGTACTAACCAAAATTAATTCAAGGCTTACCCAAAATTAAGAAAAAAATAAATTAATAAAAAGCAAACATAACCTTAAACAAAACATCTGTCGCGACTGCCGGGAATCGAACCCGCGGTGCACAAATGACAAGCAGAACGTCTAACTACTATACCACCACGGCGGCGCGGCGCGGCGGCGCGGCGTTGAAAGAGTTTTGCTAGATCGTAAAACATGGATAATTCCGATACATTTGGCCATTACGCATGCACGGCTTTCGCATCGAAAATTTAGTAGGTACGCTAGACGCTTGCTTTTCTTTTTTGACATTTCTGAAATAAAAACGCAATATGGAAAAGACGGTATTGAGTATTGCATTTTTGACCACTCGTCGAAGTTATAATGCAGGCAGCAAAAATTTGGGGTTAGATAAGGTTTATGAAAAAATAGAACAAATTACATGTGCTTATAGATCTCGCCGCGAGCTACAACCTCCTAATCAAGTCTACCATGTTTGAACACAAAACATACACAAGGAAACCTGGATATTAAATAGACCATGTCTTAATAGACGCAAGACATAATAGTAACTGCCTAGACGTCAGAAGTATGAGGGGAGCAGACGCAGATACTGACCACTTTCAGTCTAGAACAAAGATTTGAGTAAGAATCTCCACCCAACCAAGCACGAAAAAGAAGACCAACATAAACTGAAATACGGAAAAACTAAAGACAGAACAAACACAGGAAATATACCAGAAAGTTACTGAAGAAATAAAAGATCCGCAACGGGGATACAACGTAAACGAGCTCTGGAAGAACGTCCAAGAAACAGTAACTAGGGTGGCCAGTCAAGTGCTCGATAAAAAGAGAAAAAAAAGAAGGAAGTGGTATGATGACGATTGTAAACCAGCGACGAAAAGACGAAATATGACCAGAAAAAGAAATGCTCCAACACCCAACAGCACCTAACATAGAAGAGTATAAACAACAAAGATCTGAAGCACGCAGACTAATAAAAAAGAAAAAGAGAGACCACCATTTGAATAGAATAAGAGAAATGGAGGAAAACAGACAAAACAACAGAATAAAAGAATACTTTCAGGGAACAACAAAGCATAAAACAGGATATCAAACCAGAACCGAAAAGTTCCTCTCAACAAACAACGGACAATTGATAACCAACGACAAAGAGATCCTAAACACATGGAGGAACTACTTTTGCGAACTACTCAACGAAGAGGTAAATACAGATACGACACCCATAAGCATATCGACAGCTGAAATAGAGATACCAGCTTTAACATACGAAGAAACAGTCAAAGCCATAAAGAAACTAAAAAACGACAAGGCTGCTGGTAGCGACGGCATACCTGCCGAGTGTATAAAATATGGTGGAGAAACACTGCATAGGGCCATACATAAGTTCATCCAAAACATTTGGACCACCGAAATGTTACCAGAACCATGGAAGGTAGGTGTGATAGTCCCTATCCATAAAAAAGGAGACAAAAAGAAATGCTCAAATTATCGTGAAATAACTCTGCTAAATACATGCTATAAGGTCCTCTCCAGTATCCCGCGGGAGAGAATTGAACCATATACGGAGGAGATAGTCGGCGACTACCAGTGTGGGTTTAGACCTAAAAGGTCCACTCTAGACCAAATTATCACCATTAGACAAATAATGGAGAAATGCTGGGAATTTGACAGGGAACTCCACCAGATGTTTATTGATTTCAAACAGGCATTCGACAGAGTATGTAGAGCAAAGTTGTGGGAAGCAGTACCTGGGCTTTCGTGGTAAAGATGTGTACAGAGGATACAAGATGCAAGATAAGGATGGGACAGAGCTACTCTGATTTCATTGATATCAACAATGGATTTAAACTTTTAGCTCAACTCTTCAACATAGCCCTAGAATATATATTTAGGAAAGCCAAGATCGAGACACCAACGGTTATATTCCAACAGGAAGGACCCAACCTACTACTGGCCTTCGCAGATGATGTGAACATAAATGGCAACAGCAGGATTAATCTTAAAGAAGCCTAAGGTTTGAAAAGGAAGCAGAAACATTAGGCTTCAAAATAAACAAGGACAAGACCAAATATATGTACCTCAATAGGAATGTTCGTAACAGAGACAGAATAGGGCAAAACTTCTCGATTGAAGACTACAATTTCGAGCGGGCAAGACTATTTAAATATCTAGGCACGAACATAAGTGAAAATAACGACATCACAGAGGAAATAAATAACAGGATACAAGCCGGAAACAGATGCCTTTTTGCTCTCCAGGGTTTAATGAAATCAATGGAACTTACCAGAAAAACCAAACTACACATATACAGAACAATCATAAAACCTATAGTAATACCTATATGGTTGCGAGACCTGGACACTAACCGTTGCAAACGAAGATCGATTCAAGATATTCGAAAGACGAGTGCTAAGGAGGATATTTGGTCCAACTAGAGAAGAAATAACAGGAACATACCGTATAAAAACCAACCAAGAACTCAAAGAACTGTATGCGGGTGGTAACATAATAAATGAGGTAAAGGCCAAGAGACTACAGTGGACGCCGGATGAAAGAATGGTAAAGCTTGTGTGGGACGGCTCCACAAGGAAAACGTCCTATAGGTCGACCTCCGCTTAGATGGAGCGACAACATCGCAAAAGATCTAAGAGCCTTGAACTTACAAGATGGACTGGAAATTATGCTGGACAGAGAAAGATAGAAACGTGTGGTGGAGTTGGGAAAAACCCATCAGGGGTTGTAAAGCCAGATATGATGATGATGATGATGACATGTGCATAAGAAAAAAAACATTATAAACCACTAGATAATAGTATAATCAACCATACTTACTCAGTATAATATTTATTCCTTTAGAAGAATCTGCTCACCACTATAAATTTTGCAGCGTAACTTTTTGGCGGTTATATTAAGATAAGCTGGCAAAGTTTTTAGAAAAAATAATATACAACTTCTGACGCTGAAAGTATTACGGACCCATGTGTGATATGATATAGTATATAGAATGTGTCCGAAACTGGAAGGGAATGTATTGGGAGCTTCGTAACTATATAAGATGGTTAAATAGGGAAAGTTGTAGGCCACAAAACAACTCCATTTTCAAAAATATAAACCCCTCAAGGAAATACTCACCATTTTCCGATTCTCGGCAATTTCATCAAAATTGTTTAATTTTTATAACAGTTGTCGTGCATCAAAGCGAAATTTAAAAAATGACAGATTTGACGTAATAACTCACAAACAAAAAATCTGATCGCCAAGTGCAACTGGTAGCCGTTTTTGAGAAAAAATAAGAATGAAAGAATAAGTCTATGGCATACATTTTATAACTCCCCTGACTGTTTCTCTCTCTCTCTCTCGCTTGGCTAAAGTCGACGCCGACTTTATCCGCATGAGCGTCACATATCCGACCGTGACGACTTAGTTTTATTCACTACCCTGAGCAGTAAAGAAGTACTTCAAAAACGAAAATTTATTCATATCAATCGAATGAACTTTTATTATTTTTTTTAGGCTCTCTTTCTTATCGGTTTCACCCTATGCATAAGTATAGCCGTAACAAGGACAGTAGTGAAAGAAACTAGCGATTGCTTAAGGGCTGACGAGGAAAAAACCGCTTTTACTTTGGAGGAGTTTTTCGCAGGACAATTCACTGCCTCAACTTGGAATGGAACGTGGTTGACAGGTACATGAACTGCATAATTACTTGATAAAAGAAAAAATAAAATAAAACCTGACCTGTCATAGAAAAATATAAAATTATTTATAAATATTAGACAAAATATCGGGTGCAAACTAGTACCAACTGAACTGGCATTTAATTCCGTTAATTTGACGACAAGTTATTGGAGTCTAGGCAGCAAATAATCCTTTAAATTGTTTATTAACTAATCCCATGAATAACATCCATTTTTCTATTAGAATTTATATTAAGTATTTCTCTATTATTTTTAATAGGTTTAATATTGTTTTTAAAGTATTTTTAACAATTATTAGTAAGCGAAAATGCGATGTGCTTTGAAACTTCAAAACTATATACCAGAAAAATGAGACGCATTCTAACAAACGTGAGATTGCTTTCGGACTTTACAGGAAATTTCCGGTAGATGTGATTGTTTTGAAGTTGAATTCTAGCCGATGAACTTTAAAATAATTAAACACCCTATGGATGTTCATGATAATATGACTGTTTACTAATTCGAGACTGGATAGAAAGCATTTTCACTGTTTTTTATATACAAATTAGATTGGCAGCTACGCCTATTTTACCAGCGATGTATATTAGCGCTCGATACACTTTTATTAAAAAAAAATCATATATCCATTTATATAGGACAGATCGAGGTATTTCTTGTGAAAGCAGAATTCGTATATTGGTATAAGTGATTACATTTTCAAATCGATTAATGGAATGCTAGTTTTTATGGCTATGTGGTTTATTTCTAGCCGATAAAATAGTGAAACAAGCGACGTTTTTGAAGATGTATCCGTACTTCATACAAATTCTCGATTATTATAATTATCAAATAATGAAACGATAGGAAACCTAATTGAAATATGAAATTATAAATTAGAGGCAGAAATATTTGTTGAAAATTTTGGGAAAATTTTAGAAGATTAGGCAAAAAATGGCAATGAATACAAATAAGAAGTTGTAACATCTATTTGGAATAAGAAAAGTATCAATATACATTTTGAGTCATTCAAGGCTAAGGAGGTTAGAAACTGCAAACGGAAGGAATTATAGAAAAATGCTAATTTACGCATGATAAATTTATGGGGCGAAGAAAAACTCGAAAAATTAGAAAGCAAGCTCTTCCAAATTGCTGCGGTAGAACTGACATGGTATGGCGGAGAAGCAGCACAATCTCTAGTCCTGTTTTTAAGAAACGAGTGAATGATAATGGCGATGAAACAGGCAAGTGGGAATATAATGCCATATTTTCTAACAACAAAACATAAAAAAAGGTTAGAATTAATGTAAACAAACAACAAGTTCAATTTTTCAAAGTCGAATTTTCTTAGTTTTTCTCGAGAAACAAATAAAAATATTCACAGATACTTGTTAATTATTGATGGCTAAAGATCCTTTTGGAAAGAAAGAATAACAAAAAAGTTGCAGGATTGGAAAAATTCTTTTAGGATTCAACCTATAACCTAAAATGTCTGGGACCTGCGATTTTTGCAATGTAGCTGTTATCTTCAAAGAACCTGGTAAAACAAATAAGGCGACTGATGTTTTTGGGTTCCCCTGCGATCATTGTAAGAAAATAGTATGCCAAACATGTGGTGATATTACAGGGTCAACAGAAATGAGGGCCATATGCCTGTTAAAAAGATAATTTCCCTTCTATTGCAAGTCTTGCCTGGCAAATGTAAAGCGTAGATAGATCTTGATGATCTACAAACCAACCTTCCAACTATGACCGAGAAATCGGTGACAATCCTGACTAATCCACTGGAAGATAGAATATCCCGCCTTGGAATTCAACAACAGCACCTCTCGAAGACAGAATTTCTCATTTGGAATCCCGCAATTTGAATAAGTCAAATAGCTTGGACAGTCAGGGTGATTCAAATAACTCATCACAGCCCGCACCTGGAATGGATGTTTTGGGAGAACTGCATGACCGCCAGGCTAGAGGTAACAATTTATTGATTTTTAACCTTCCTGCAGCTGATGATGACTCCACTCAAGGACAGTCCCTCCTACAAATGCTGTCAAATACCCCTTTCACCCTTTGTCAAGTATCTCGTTTTGGAAAACCAAACTCCAAAAACAACCAACCTGTCAGAGCTACATTAGGATCAGCATATGAGGTAAACACAGCGCTACGGAATGGATACAAACTAAAAAATAAGCAGATCTATATTAAAGCTGATTTAACCCCTGCACAAAGGGAACTTGAGAAAGCAGTAATGGAAGATCTCTAGAGGCGCCGAGACCTGGGTGAGCAAAATATCCAAATTAAATTAGTGAGGGGTGTTCCACAAGTAATTGCCCAGGGGTCAAGCTCCATCAATCCCAAAATCAAACAAGGAGGGAAACAGTCAAAGTTGGGTGTTTACTACCAGAATGTCCGGGGTCTGAGGACCAAATTAGACACCCTGAGGTTAAATTTAGCTGTAACAAGATATCACATAATTCTTTTTGCCGAAACTGGCTTGAACGATACTTTCTATACTTCAGAGCTGGGTCTTGATGCATACAATGTCTTTCGATGTGATCGTTCACCTTCCACCAGCACTGCTGATCGATTTGGAGGGGTCTTACTTGCTGTCCACCAGTCAATACCATCTCATCTCATTGAATCGAATGGATATATTGAACAGATTTATGTCATGATTGGTGGTGGCAGTAACCGGATGATTTTGGGCTGTGTCTACCTGCCACCTAATCCTCCCTTAGTTAAGTATGAAGGTTTTAGCTCTAACATTGAAGAAATTGCACAGAAGCTCAACTATCCTGAACTATGCATCATGGGAGACTTTAACCTCCCCAAGGCTACCTGGAACATCAGCTCCAGTGCTCACCATCTTGAGGAGAACTACTTACCTCATTCTGAAGTTAGTAAAATATAACACATATCTGAAGTATGCTCATTTCACAACCTATTCCAGCTGAATCATGTTTGCAATGTCAACAGTGTCATCCTTGATCTAGTTCTCTGCCACTCCAAGATGCCAATAACCCAGCCTGATGTCGAAGAATACCTTTCGGCAGTAGACAATAACCATCCCCCTCTACAGTTCCAAGTGTCATTGCAACAGAATAGGAAAAATCCAAGTCCTCAAGGAGATGGGTATTATTACGATTTCAAATCTGCAAACTTTAATGATATAAATAACTACCTAGGCCTAATACTCTGGAAGGACCTTTTCTCGAAAAAGACATTGAAAGAGATGGTTGGCCTTCTCTATGATGTGTTGTGTAATACTTTTGATTTATTTGTACCTGTTAAAAAAATTGCCAGCCGAAAGTTCCTCAGATGGTTCACACTGGACCTAAAAGCACTTACTGTGCAAAAAAAGATTGCACATAAAAAATACAAAAAAACTAGACTACCACTTGACTATCAGACTTTTCAGATTTACGTTCTCAATGCAACATACTTGCTAGAGAGAATTTTCAGGGATACTTACTTGAGGAACACTGAGGCAGCTCTTAAACAAAACCCTAAAGAATTTTGGTCCTATACTGGCTCACTCCGGGGCTCTGGTAGATTACCATCCAATTTTCACTTAAATGACAAATCCGCACCTATGGGTCCCCAAGCAGCTGAATTCTTTGCTGAATATTTCGGCTCTGTCTATGGTGGTCAATATCGGGATTTCCCTGATGAGCCCTCTCTTACTCCACATAACATATTTGATTGTAATATCTCTATTTCTAGCATTTATACAGAATTAAAAAATATAAATCCACACGAGGGGCCGGGACCTGATAAAATTCACCCGCTCTTTCTAAAAAACTGCTGCATTGTGCTGTCAAGTCCCTTACACATAATTTTCAATAAATCCTTGCAAACAGGCGTTTTAACATTGGAAATGTTTTTGTTTTCCTATTATGGGGTATCAAATCACGAAAAAGTGCATGCTACATTTGGCACATCACGTAATATACGTGAGAGATCGTGTTAGTCTGTTTCTGAGGACGGAATCTGTGCAAATGACAAAAATAAATTAAAGCTAACTAAAACTAACCGAAAGTGATTGAACGACTAACCCAAACTAACTAAAAGTAACCAAAAGCACAAAAAGGTTTAAAATGAATCGGAACAAATTAAAAAAATAAAAGTAAGTTAAAACTAACTCAAATACCGACATTTGGCGAATAACCAAAACTAACCATAAACATTAAAATTGGTTATAACCTATCGGATCCGGTTCAAATTACTAAAATAAATTGGAACTAACTAAAACTAACCGAAAGTAACCAAAAGCTCCAAAAAAGGCTATAACGTATCGGAACAGATCAAAAATATTAAAGTAAGTAAAAACTAACCAAAACGAACCGAATTTTGGCGACTAACCAACACTACCCAAAAACATTAAATTCGATTATAACGTATCGGCGCCGATTGAAATGACTAAAATTAAAACTAACTGAAATTAACTGAATACTGATAGAACGACAACCCACGACGACCTTCTAGCCCAATCTAACCAAATCTAACCTAAACTAACCAAAGGCACCAAATATGGCTAAAACGTATCGAAACAGATTAAAAATATTATAGTCAGTTAAAAATAATTCAAATTAACCGAATTGTGGCGACTAACCAAAATTAACCAAAAACATTAAAATTGGTTATAACATATCGGATAGTTGATTGAATGACTAACCAAACTAATCAAAAGTAATCAAAAGCACCAAAACGGGCTAAAATGTATCAAAATAGGTTACACAAATTAAAGTAAGGTAAAACTAACCAAAACGAACCGAATTTTGGCGACTAACGAAAACTAACCAGAAACGTTATATTTGACTATAACGTATCGGAGCCGGTTCAGGTTCAATACTTTGGTTTCTTGACAGTGAGTTTCCAAGGTCGCACCACCACACGGAAAATTTTAGTGAAAGTCACGACACGGTGTGCATAACTGATTAAAATAAATTGAGATTAAGTGCAAATAACCGAAAGTTGATTGGACGACTAACCAAATCTATTGAAATTTATTAGAACGTGTCGGAACCAGTTCAAATGACTAAAATAGGTTGAGACTAAGTGAAACTAACCGAAAGTTGATTAAACGACTGAACAAAACTAACCAAATCTATTAAAATTGATTATAACGTATCATAACCAGCTCAATAAGTAAAATAAGTTGAGACTAAGTAAAACTAACCGAAAGTTGATTAGACGACTAACCAGAACTAAATTTGGCTAAACCTATTAAAATTGATTATAACGTATCTGAACCGACTCAAATAACTAAAATAAGATGGGACTAAGTGGACCTAACCGAAAGTTGATTAGACGACTAACCAAAACTAACCAAATCTACTAAAACTGATTATAAAGTATCGGAGCCGGCTCAAATAAGTAAAATAAGTTGAGACTATGTGAAACTAACTGGAAGTTGATTCGACGATTATCCAATACTAAACAAATTTATTAAAATTGAGTATAACGTATCGCAACTGACTTAAATGACTAAAATAAGTTGAGACTAAGTGAAACTACCCGAAAGTTGATTCGACAATTAACCAAGACTAACCAAATCTATTAAAATTGATTTTAACGTATCGTAACTGGTTCAAATGACTAAAATAAGTTGATATTAAGTGAATCTAATCGAAAGTTGATTAGCCGACTAATCAAAACTAACCAAATCTATTAAAATTAATTATAACGTATCGGAACCAGCTCAAATAAGTAAAATAAGTTGAGACTAAGTAAAACTAACCGAAAGTTTATTCGACGATTAACCAAGAATAACCAAATCAATTAAAATTGATTATAACGTATCGTAACCGGTTCAAATGACTAAAATAAGTTAATATTAAGTGAAACTAACCGAAATTTGAATTGTCGATTAACCAAAACTCACCCAATCTATTAAAATTGTTTATAAAGTATCGGAAACGGTTCAACTGACTAAAGTAAGTTGAGATTGAGTGAAATTAACCGAAACTTGATTGGACGACTAACCAAAATTAGCCAAATCTGTTAAAATTAATTATAACGCGTCGGAACCGGTTCAGATGACTAAAATAAATTGACACTAAGTGAAATTAACCGAAAGGTGATTGGACGATTAACCAAATCTAAACAGATATATAAAAATTGATTATAGTTAATCGGAACAGGCTTGAATAAGTGAAATAAGTTGAGACTAAGTGAAACTAACCCAAGTTATTGAAATTGGTTACAACATATCGGAACCGGCTCAAATAAGTAAAATAACTTGAGATTCAACTCAAAAGTTGATTAGACGACGAACCAAAAGAAACCAAGTTTATTAAGCTTGATTATAACGTATCGCAACCGACTCAAATGACTAAATAATTTGAGACTAAATGAAACTAACCGCAAGTCGATTAGGCGACTAACCAAACTAACCAAATTTATTAAAATTGATTATAACGTATCAGAACCAGCTCAAATAAGTGAAATAAGTTGGGACTAAGCGAAACTAATCAAAAGTTGATCAGACGACTAAGCCAAACTAACCAAATCTATTAAAATTGATTATAACGTATCGGAACCGATTCAAATAACTGAAATAAGTTGAGACTAAGTGAAACTAACCGGAAGTTGGTTATACGAGTACCACCTAACTAAAACTAACCAAATTTAGTAAACTTAATTATAACGTATCGGAACCGACTCAAATGACTAAAATAAATTGAAACTTAGTGAAGCTAACCGAAAGTCGTTTAGACGATAAACCAAAACTAACCAAATCTATTAAAATTGATTGTAACGTATCGGAACCAGCTCAAATAAGTAAAATAAATTGAGAGTAAGTGAAACTAACCGATAGTTCATTAGACGGCTAACCAAAACTAGCCAAATCTAATAAAAATGATTTTAACGTATCGGAACCGACTGAAATAATCAAAATAAGTTGAGCCTAAGTGAAACTATCCGAAGGTTGATTAGATGACTAATAAATCAAAATTAACCAAATCTATTAAAATTGATTATAAGGTATCGGAACCAGCTGTAAAGTATATTGAGACTAGGTGGAACTAACCGAAAGTTGATTAAATTTATACCGACATCTCCAAGGCGTTTGACAGGGTCAATCATGCTGTTCTTTTATCTAAGCTGGGGAGTCTGGGAGTTGGTAGTCTGTTGCTGTGCTGGATACGAGGTTACTTGACTGGGCGCTCCCAGATCGTTAGATTCAATAATAATTTTCAGTCCGAGAGCATACGGGTCCCATCTGGAGTTCCCCAAGGGTTTCACTTGGGTCCCCTTCTCTTTAATCTCTTCATCAACGACCTGGGGTCGCATTTTGAGCACAGTCAGTTCCTCCTTTTTGCTGACGATTTAAAACTGTTTATGAAAATATCATCACTGGAAGATTGCCTAAAGCTCCAGTCTGACTTGGACAGGTTGGTTGCGTGGTGCAAAAAAATTGTATGGAGCTGAATGCTTCAAAGTGTCATTCAATCACTTTCTTCAGGTCAAGGTCGGAAATTGAACAGCCTTATTCACTAGAAAATAATATGCTTATCAATGTTTCCGAAATTAAGGATCTTAGTTTGATTATGGACTCTATGCTCACTTTTGTTCCTCACATTCGGAACTCCGTTACTAAATCTCTTCAGCTCCTTGGATTCATAAAGCGTATTACTAGTGAGTTCACAAATGCTAATGCAATTAAGCAACTATATTGCTCATTAATAAGAACTCATATCGAATACTCCTCCTGTGTCTGGAATCCTTGCTATAATGTTCACATTCAGGAAATTGATAGGGTTCAACATAAGTTTCTTAAATACATGACCTTCAAACTTAACATCCCTCATTTAACATATCATCAGCTAGAATCGAATATTCATATTATGACGCTTGAAAACTGCAGGAACCTAAAAGACCTTAAAGTCCTTTATAACTTATTACATAATAAATATAACTGTCCTCTTTTACTTGATAGAATAGGGCTACATATGCCTTCCAGGGAAACACGTTTGAGGAATACATTCTCGATACCTCCACATAGAACTAACTATGGCCTAAATGCTTTTACATCAAGGTCAGGTAGACTGGCTAATGAGCATCCCACGCTTGATTTCTTTTCAAATAGATCGGGTTTCTTGAAGCAATTGCAATTACATAATATATTTTGAAGTCTCTAATTTTGCTACAAATCTCACAATTTATATTCTCTTCTGTTATTATTTAAACGAATTTATTATTGTTATAAATATATAACTCTGCGTTAGAATTAAGATTACTTTATTTTTGGTAAAATTGGGCAATGTCCGTTAATAAATAAATAAATAAATAAACGACTAACCAAATCGATTAAAATTGATTATAACGTAACAGAACCGGCTCAAATAAGTAAAAAAAGTTGAGACTAAGTGAAGCTAACCGAAAATTGATTACACGACTAACCAAAACTAACCAAATCTATTAAAATTGATTATAATGTATTGGAACCGACTCAAATGACTAAAATAAGTTGATTGAAACTAACCGCGTTAGATCGGGGATTGAGAGACGAATCGAATGCAGTTTTTACAACCACCACTAATGTTATAAATTATAAAAACGATCGAAACTTGAAGTGATATGCATTTATGTGGTAGATTGTGGTAAACTAAACTTACGTAATCTGCTAAAAGTAATTTTTTACATTAGATTGTGTTAAGGGTGGAGAGGGTGACTTTTAGTTTCTCACGACCGACTAGTCGTGTCTCATATCGTTAGATCGAGGAATGTCAGACGAATCGAATGCAAAATAAATGGTCTTTTGCTTTTTTTCAAGTATAACGTTATAAATTGTAAAAAGATCGAAACTTCAAGTAATATGCATTTATTTGGTATATTGTAAAGTGAACTTACGTAATCTAACCTGATCTCACCCAAACTTCTATCAACTATTATATTTCCGCACAATTATGAGTTTTCTCAGATCTTAAATTTAGTAAGCGTTGTATTCTGCTTCGGCATTTTCAATGTCTCCCCCGGTTGCATCTTTGTGAAGGACTTTGAATTTTTCCAGAGCTCTGGAAATCCAGCTATGTGGTACCAATTCACAAATCAGGCGACTCATCAAATGTAAAAAACTATCGCCCCATTTGTATCCTCAACGCCCGCGCCATCCCTAAGATTTTTGAAAACATAGTAACAAAATTTCTTACATCCTGCCTTCAAGCAGAAATTATTTCAGAAGAATTTGGGTTCAAGAAAAATTCATCCACAAAAATGAATCTTCTTACATACCAGGGTTTGTTGCCGGATGCCTTGGAGGAGGGTGCAGAAGTACACTCTATATACACCGACTTCTCCAAGGCATTCGACAGAGTCAACCATGGTGTTTTAATCAAGAAACTTACAAAAATTGGAATTTCGGGCACCCTACTTCACTGGCTAAAGAGTTACCTTACTGATAGGACACAGATTGTCCATATCAATAATTTTATTTCTTCCAAAATCCTTCAAAATCTTTAACTTATTAATTAACGATATTATTCACTGTTTCAAAAACAGTCTCTCCTTGTTATTTGCTGATGACTTAAAACTGTTTTTCAAAATCACTTCCCCAAATGACTCTCTCGCACTTCAGGAGGATCTTAACAGGCTAACTCATTGGTGCCAATTTAATGGAATGGAACTTAATGTACTAAAGTGTAAGGCCATAAAATTCCACAAGTCTAAAACACCTAGCAACTACATCTATTATATTGATGGCAATCCGTTGGAGTGCGTGGGACAGATCAGAGACCTTGGTGTCTTGCTGGTCCCAAATCTAGATTTTTCTCAACATATGGATACCATAATCAACAGGGCACTTCGGATGCTTAGTTTTGTTGATATCAATGCTATCAAAGTACTATATTTCTCCTATGTCCGCACTCATCTGAAATATGCTGCATCTGTGTGGAGTCCGAACTATGCCTGCCATGTACACAGACTTGAAGGTGTTCAGCGCAAATTTTGTAGATACCTTAACTACAGATTCTTTGACAATCAGGAATTTCATTATTTAAACTTCTGCCAAGAGCTCAACATTTCGTCACTATCTTGTAGGAGAAAACAGAGAGACCTCAAACTTTTCCACAAAATTTGAAACTCCTCAGTAGATTGCCCTCATTTATTATCCAAAATTCAATTACATGTTCCTTCACGCTACACTCGCTCAATTTCTACAGTTCACCTGCAATTTCACAGAACCAATTACTCTTACCACACATTTATCCCTCGTACACTTAGACTCTGCAACGAATTGATTAATGTGGATTTCTTTGGGCCTTATGAACCATTTGTGGGAGCAGTCAATGGCCTTATATTATAGTGATGTATGATGCATATATAATTATCTATTACTAGTTTAAGATGTCAATAAAATTGTTGTTTAAGTCTAGTTCTCTTATATGCTCTACTAAATTTAACATTTAATTATCTATAGTTTTTGGGAAATTTGGATTTTGTTGACTAAGTATCATTGTAATTTAAAATGGGCTTGACCCGTAAATAAATAATATAAAATAATGGCAAAAAAAAATCTAAATGTTCGAAATGGTTGGCACCGAACTCTAAAAATCCTATCAAGTATCCAGCTCGCCTTCTAAATAAATTGCAGACAAGAGGATGTTGGTTTATAAATATTCCTATTAGAAAAACAATCTGGTCAAGTGGACTAAAAAAGCTGCGCCAAAAATTGGTTTAAAAACTGAAAGTTGAAAAGTTACAAATCACTTCAACAGGGCAACAGAAGTAAGTACTTCTAAGTCGTGCAAGAGTAGGTGAATTAAAATAACGGGCCATGACAGTATTTCATCTATAGGGCCATATTTGCAACTTGACAAAACCATCATTCGAAATTCAAAGATTCACAGCCTATCTCCAAAATAAGCCGCAACTATCATTCAACATGACAAGATCTTCTTCCATACTTCAACAACAATACACATAAAGTACTGACAATAACAATTGTGCGTTCCATTATTATAGAAGTTAAAATAATACATATTTATTATCAATTTTAATGTAAATTTGAAAAATGAGTATATTATTTAACGATGATTATACCACTCATAAATAGAACTGAATTTCTTTTCGAGAAATTTAATCTCGTGAATTGTAAAACAAATTCGACGGAAAAATGTCAAAGTATATTCACCAAAATATCCACCACTTGTGATATAACTATTATTAACGTTAAAAATCATTGTCAAGTGGATTTTTTTTTGACAAATTTTCCGGAAAATTGGAAGCACTTATGATATTATCCCGAGAAATTAGATAAGCATAATGATCATTCCTGACCGATATGTATGAGAATCGAATTACCAAAATATAGTGATCTCATCGGGAAAATGGACGATTTCGATCAAGTCATGAATTTATATGAAATGCAATTTTTTTATAGGGAAAATACGTCTTTTTTTATCGAATAATCGATTTGTATGATAAATCAAGAGATCCAGTATATTTTGTAAAATGTAAAAAAATTTATGATATTCGGGACTAAATTTTGAAATCGATCGATTAAATAGTTTTAAGATATGGTGAAACATATTATCATTCTTTTTAAATTGCCTATAAACTAATATTTCATCAAAAAATCAGGATATCAGGATAGTGATTTTTCAACTGAAGAGGTTCAAATAGGTAGGCTCTAAAGTATTTAAATTAATTATTGATGAGTCGATTCGCAAAATTGAGTTTTCTAGAAAAACCACAAGTTGCTACGGTCACGTGAGATTATTTTCGGATTCCGTCACAGATTGCTTATAAAAATTATCGCTTTCTGAACATAATTTCTAGCCAATAAAATAATGAAACCAGAGCTGTTTTTGAAGATGCATCCGTACTTCATATAAATTGTCGATTATTAGATATAATTATGAAGTGATGGAATGATAGGAAACCGAATTGAAAATGATGGATTATTTTCCGATTTCGGAAATAGTTCAAAAGTCGTCCTTTCACCAGCACCCTATCTAATATACCCAATGTCGACGAAAGCGAAATGGGCCTATAGTTAGAGGGAATAGAATGATCACCTTCCTTGTGTAGGGATTATTTTTACCGCTTTTAGACATGATGATGATGATAGTATACGAATTATCATCATTACTATTATTATTTAAATATTGATGTCTCGAGACTGCAGGCTGCGGATATGCTAATTCCCTTAATTTGTTTTTATAATAGAAATGCATAATGATACACGCTTTTATCGAGTCCTGAATAAATTGTCTGGCGTTTCTAAAAATTGAAGAATCGCAAAACTTACCTTGAAACTATAACTTTCGCTAAATTGAAAAACTATTAGTTATATCATAATAATAATTAATTAATCGGATGATTTGTATGCATTTACAGACAGCAGCTTCTTCTATAAAGATTCTCAGGGCGATTACCATAAATTCGACGTAGCCACGAAAACGACCGAATTATTTTTAAGTGGATCGATCTTGGTAAGTGAAAATATATCTAGAAATATGTATCTTGGAATATAATAGGTAGTATATTAGACAGGGCGCCACAAATTTGAGTCTATGTATGGGGATTTCGTAAACCGTCAGAGAAATGAGGTGGATGAATGGTGGCAATGTTTTGCAATCCAGTACTTAACAAAACGCTGTTTTGAAAACTAGGAGATTCCTAATACTTCCGAAGAAATTCGAAAAAAATATGAATTCAGATTTTATTTATTTGCAGCTTTATTTTTATGTTTCTGAAAAATAAATGACAATTTCCTAAAGTGACCATTTGAAGATGCTGCAATTTGTCCTAAAGCCTGCTTTTTACGTTTACTTTGAGGCATTTTTAATCCTAAGACCGAAACACATTTTGTAAAAATTTTATACCAACCTTTCGTCACCTAAAGTCATCTTTCTGTTGTCCTGTTAAATGAAATTGAATTTAATATAATTAAATAGCTAGAACTAATGGACTTTACTATTTTCGTTATTTTCTATGAAAATTGCCATTTTCATAGAAACTAGAAATAATAAAATCAGCCAATTTCACTATTTTTGATGGAAATTTCTGCCTATAAAATTTAGCAAAAAATAATGGATTTTAATACTTTCATTTCGATGAACATTTTTGTATTCGTAAAATTTAGTTATAAATAATGGATTTCGCTACTTCTGATTGTTTCTATGAAAATTAAGGAGTACCGGAAAATAATGGATTTTACTATTTTCATTACTTTTGATGAAGATTTCTGAAATTTAGCTAGAAATGATGGGTTTTACTATTTCTGATTTTTTCTATGAAAATGTCTGCCTTCGTAAAGATTACTTACTTAATCCTCTTCATTCCCATTGGAACATAGGGCATTCACGGCATGTCTTTACCTCACTCGGTTTTGGGCCTCGACCTTAATCTGGTTCCATGTTTTATTAAGCGTGTTGAGTTCTCTATGGACGCTTCTCCTCCATGATTCCTTTGGTCTTCCACGCTTCCTCTTGCCAGCTGGACTCCATTCTAGCGCTTGTCTAGTTATATCCCTCTATGGTTTCCTTAGAGTGTGGCCTATCCAGCTCCATTTTCTCTTTCTAAATATTTTGCTTATAGGTTCCTGGTGTGTGCGTTCCCATAGTTCAATGTTTGTTGTTCTATCCGGCCATCTGATTCTTAGTATTTGCCTGACGCATTTGTTTATAAAGACCTGTCTTTTGGATGTTGTCTTTTTTGTAACCTTCCAAGTTTCTGCTCCGTGTAAGAGTACACTTTTAACGTTCGTGCTGAATCTTCTTATTTTGGTGCTTAGAGATAATTTGTTTCATCTCCATGTTGTTTTTAATGTGTGAAAGGCATATTGTGCCTTACCTATCCGTGATTTGATGTCTTGTTCTGTGCCTCCATCTTTGTCCACTATACTTCCCAAGTAGCAGAACTTTTCTACTCTTTCTAGATTTTCCCTAGCTAGTCTGATGTCATTTGGCCTATTTACATTGATGTTCATGACTTTTGTTTTCTTTTTGTTTATTTTCAGGCCCAGTTTTTCCGCTTCTCTTGCTACTTTTTCCGTTTTATCTTGCATGTGTTCTTGTTTTGAAGATAGTAGACATATATCATCAGCGAATTCCAGGTCTTCTAGTTGTGTGAAGGGGGTCCATTGTATTCCCGTTCTATTGTTTGTTGCTTTTGTCATGATCCAATCAATTAGTATTAGAAAAAGAGTTGGTGACAGAATGCACCCTTGTCTCACCCCACTTCCAACCTGTATCGGGTCTGATGCGCTCCCATTATGAACAACTTTTGCTGTGTAGTTATTATAGAATTGCTTTATTATGCGAATGAACTTATCTGGTATTCCGTATATTTCTAATATTTTCCACATCCTTGTTTTGTCTACTCTGTCAGAGGCTTTTTGGAAGTCTATAAAGTTTAGGTATAGCCTGTTGTTCACCTCAATTGACTGCTCTATGATTATTCGCAGTGTACAGATATGGTCGATGCATGATTTCCGTGCTCTAAACCCTGCTTGGTTTTGTCTCAGTGACTGGTCGATTGCTTCTTTCATTCGTTCCGGTATTATGCGCGTTAGTATTTTGCTGATGGTGCATAACAATGTTACGCCTCTCCAATTTTCACACTTTGTGATATCGCCTTTCTTTGGGAGTTTTATTATAAGTCCTGTCTTCCATTCCTGTGGCATCTCTTCGTTTTGCCAGATTTGGTTTACCAGTGTATGTATTATATCTGTGCTAGTTTCGATGTCGGCTTTGATTAACTCTGCTGTAATGTTGTCAATGCCCGGAGGTTTTCCATTTTTCCTCTTGCTCATTGCTCCTTTTACTTCTTTGCGTGTAATATCTTGTGTGTTTATGTTGAGAGTCTCCCTGATGTTTTCTTCTTCATCTATCACTGGGGTAGGGTTTTCAGTGTTGTGTATGTCTGTGAAGTATTCTTTCCATCTGTTTATTTCTTCGTATTCACTGCGTATGATATTTCCATCTTTATCTCGTATTTGGTTTGTCGACCTTCTTCCCAACCCGGCCATTTTCCTAGTAATATCATAGAGTTCCTTCATATTATTTTTCTTTGCCGCTTCTTCTGCCTCGTTTAGCATTTTCTCCTGGTAGATCCGTTTGTCTGACCTTGCACCCCTTTTAACCTCTTTGTGTTTGTTGCGGTATTCTGCCTG
>MU183967.1:48014-104853 GCA_016904865.1 Pissodes strobi
AGAAGGAAAATCGCACTTAAACACCATTTCTCTATATATACCAATAAATGTTGTTTCAATTTATTTACTTATTATTATTATTATTATTATTATTATTATTATTATTATAATTATTTTGTTTTCGGTAATCCCACTTCTGATAAATTTGTAGGGTAATAATTCAATTTGGGCGCAAAATAAATTTATTTATATTAAAAGAAAACAAAGTAAAATAATTAACGTCATAAACACACAAAATAAAATTTAAACTTATCATAAAATGAAGTTAAATAAAAGGTACTTACAAATGAAATAAGAGATGACATAAAACTCAAAAAAAAATACTTATTAATGTTAATAAGTGGCCTAAATGTCAGGAGGTTGAGTAGTCGATTGATCGAGAGACACCTGGAATTAAATAATAAAAAAAAAATCCTGAGTAACCAATTCACCAAAAAATCGGTATAAAAATAAAATATCATTCATGTTTATCAAATTACATGCATTTTATTCTCTACTTTACTCTGTTCATTGGTTAGGGTAGTACCTAAGGATAACCACTAGAATACGCATAAATAAACTCGCTAGTGCTGAGTAATAATTATTGTACGAAGGGCAACCACACGACGTAACTACTCCAGACATTTAGCCCTAACTATTGTGAACGTGCAATGAGTACCAAGGGATAACCATACTAGGTACTCGTTCCCCAATAATAAGGTTAAACACTGAAGGGATAACCGAACGACAGTGCGTTTACTATGCCCCTAATAGAGAATAATATTAAGCTTTTCAAAAATAAGCGTAAAATCAATTTTATACGACATGTCAGAGTTTATTCTTTTTCCGAGTTTATGCATAAACCTCAACAAATGTTCATATTATGTCGTAACTATCAATAAAAAGGAAATAACCTAATATTCATAATTAAAAATCTGGCAGCATGAAAATAAGAGATTATATGTTGAGACTGTGAAATTAAGGTCAAAAGGGTACTCTGTGAGAAAACTCACCTAAGTAATTGTATTTCTTAAAGCAGCAGAATTTTACGTCACTAAAGCACTGACACTGTTCACTTCACGAAACTATCTTTCTTTGTGCCTTTTTAAATATTATCATGGTTCGAATCGAACCCTAAAGAAATTTTAAAGTGTCAGCTTTCGTCAGAGATTCCAGACCCATTAGCTATTTATTACCTCGATAACATAAACATACGGTGCCGTTCCCCTAGGACCGTTGTTCGCATTTGAACGTCTTTAAAATGCGCTTAATATATTTTTTATTAAATTGGAAGTAAGTTAGAAAGTAATAAAATATGGTTCTTACAATTTTTAGTTTGTATTACCACATCAACGATAGACTACCTGTTCAGCTGGCCACGTTTGACACGACGGGACATGGGTTCGCTTACGTTTACCTAAACAACATTTATTACTTGTCGAATGTCCTGGATATTTCCAATCCAGTCAAGGTCACGCAGGATGGTGTGGAAGGCGTCATTTATAATGGAGTTCCCGATTGGGTGTACGAAGGTTGGTATAGTTTATTTGCGGTAAATATAAAAAAGTAGTGGAGAAATGCCATGCCGTAACTGGGTACCTAATGAATTTCGTTATGGGGCAGTGCACTTGTGAGAGCTTATACATTTAATGTTTTCCAGTGTCAATTGGAATAATTTATATTTGAAATTTTGAAAAACTAATTTTTCAGAGAGGGAGATCGAAAAATATATAAATGTATTAGATATAGTATTATGTATTAAAAAAAAACTGGCAAATAATTATCTAACAACATATTTACATAATAAATATTATAGGCAGCTAAAATTACATAAGAACGAGAATATACACACTATAATTAAATGTGAGAATAAACTAAAAGTATGAAAATTATAAAAAGCTAAAAACTGCGAAAAAAGACTACACGCAAACTGTAATCAAATTGATAAGAAAAACTAAAATTATAGAAAAGTACAACTCACAGACTACAAGTAAGCGTTAAAAAGACTAAAATTACACGAAAAAACAACTAAAATGAATGTGATAAAACCTGAAATTGCACAAACGTACAACAATAAAACTGAAATTACGCAAAACGATAAAACGCACACTGCAACTAAATTTGACAAAAAGAATTAAAATTTTACAAAAGTTCAATAAGTACACTACAACTAAATGTAATAAAAAACTAACATTACGCAAAATTACAACACATACACTACAAACAAAACGTTCTTCAAATGTCTGCTCTCCCCACCATATCGAACATCAACACTATCATGGCAGAAGTCAAGTTTCAAATCCTTAAAGAACTAAATACGAATCGTACGTCAACGAACTAACACCCGTTTCTTTCAGGCTTTTTTCTCTTTCTTACGGAAAAGGGATTTACCCATCTTCTTGGAAGGTCGCTCGAGTGCAACCTGTTCCAAAAAAGGCAAGAAAACCACGCCCTCAAACTATTGCCCAATTGCCTTGCTTTCAATAATCTCCAAAGTCATGGAACGTGTAGTCAGTCAGCAACTACTCAAGTATCTCGAGAACAATAGAATAATCAGCGATAATCAATACGGCTTTCGCAAAGAGAGATCGACAGGAGATATATTGGCCTATGTCACTCATATATGGAGTAGGACAATTAGAACTACAGAGAGTCTCGGGTGATTGCGTTGGATATTTCGAAGGCATTCGACCGAGTTTGGCATGACGGACTACTCAACAAACTGTCGTCCTTCGAACTGCCAGCCTCTCTCTGCAGTTGGTTTGCCAGTTTCCTTAAGAACCGTTCTCTGCACGTTGCAGTTGATGGACACATCTTAGACACATTCACTATTAACGCGGGCGTGCCTCAGGACGCAATACCTGCACCAACTCTGTTTCTTATCTATATCAATGCCCTGCTTACCGAAACCAATAATCATGTTTACAGTTTGGCAGACAGGAGCAGGTTACAACAATTAATCAAGATCTGGAGAAAGTTCGAACTTGGGGCGACAGGAATTTGGTCCAATTTAATGCTGCAAAAACTCAACCAGCCACGTTTACCAAGAAAGCCAATGCGGCATGCCCTGACATCATTATGGCAGGATCGACCATTCCTTCATCCTCGTCAATTCGACTACTGGGTGTCTGGGTCAACAGCAGTATATCCTGGCATGACCACGTTGCTAACATTGCAAAGTCAGCTTCGCAGAGGCTTGGTGCGCTATTTCGCAACAAAAAACTATATATACCGCAGCAGCTACTTTTGCTCTACAAAGCGCAAATAAGCGTGCTTAGAGTATTGCTCACACATCGTCGGCGACCCGGAGTAGACCCGGGATCTAGATAGTTTGGAACACTGCAGACATGTGGCCGAGATCTCCCTGTTTTATAGATATTTTCACGGCAGATGTTCCTAGGATTTGGCCCGCACCATCCCGCCACCAGCAGCACTTGTCAGACAGTCACGACAGCTCATTGTACCACTGGAAACACCTAGAACGTCGCTTTACAAGACTTGTTTGTCTGGCGCACTGCATAACTGTGCAACTCACTCCCAGGACATCTGTTTCCCCCTAATTGCAACCTACAACTGTTTAAGAACCATGTCAATCAACATCTTCGCACATACACCGGTCGTTGAGTACCATAGGATCTCTCTTTAGTGTGTGTGCCACTGCCATAAAAAAACGTTACAAAAAAACCAAAACCATATGACAAAACACACTACAGCTAATAAAATACTAGATTTAAACGAAAATATAACACACATACTACAACTAAATATTATAAACAGGTAAAATAACACAAAAGTACAATATACCCATTACATCTAAGAAATTATAAAGAGCAAAAATTAGAAAAGTACAATACAAACGAATACACATACCTAGTAAACGTTGTAAAACACTAAAATTGCAAGAAATGAAAACACGCACAATATAACGAAATGTAATAAGAAAATTAATATTTCAAAAATGTACTGTACACACTACAACTAAAACGTTATAAAAACAAAAAATCTATAAAAGTACAAAGTACAACACAAACACTACAACTAAACAAAAAACTAAAACTACATGACAAGACAAGACAACACACACACACTGCAACTAATACAATATTTAAATTACACAAAAATATAACACGCATACAACTAAATGTTATAAAAAGAGAAAATAACATAAAAGTACACAATCCCACTATGACTAAAAAAATTTAAATAGCAAAAACCATTAAAATACAATACACACAAATGCACACAATAAGGAAATGTAATAAGAAAATTAATATTTCGCAAAAGTATTACGCACGCTTCAACTAAACGTTCCAAAAAAAAAACACACACTGCAACTAATAAAATATTGAAATTACACAAAAATATAACACACATATAACTAATTAAAGAGAAAAACACGCACAATATAGGTAACGAAATTTGATAAGAAAATTGATATTTCACAAATGTACCACACACACACTAAAGCTTAAACTTTACAAAAACTGAAAATACATAAAAGTACAAATTACAACACACACACTAGAACTGATAAAATAATGAAATTACGCAAAAATATAACACATATGTTATATAACGATAAAATAACACAAAAAGTACAACCCCACTACAACCAAAAAAGTACCAAGAGGAAAAATTATAAAATTAAAATACACACAAATACAAATAGTAAACGCCGTAAAATACTAAAATTAAATAAAAGGAGAACACACAATACAACCAAATGTGACAAAAAAATTAATATTTCGCAAATGTGCCACATACACTACAACTAAAACAAAAAATACATAAAAGTACCAAGTACGAGAACCACACTACAACTAATAAAATACTGAAATTACACAAAAGTACATCCCCATACAGTAAAAAAATATTAAGAGCATACAATCACAAACATACAATACACACAAATATATGCAGTAAACGTGCCAAGAAAATTAATATTTCGCAAATGTACCACACACACACTACAACTAAAACGTCATAAAAACAAAATATACATAAAGGTGCAAAGTAAAACACACACACTACAGCTCAATGCTATAAAAATCTAAAACTACACAAAATTAAAACACTAGAACAACAGGCAAATAAATATGATAAACACTAAAATTACACAAAAGTGTAACACTAAAACTAAAAGTACAAAAAAGGACAACATGTAGACAGCAATTTAAAGTGATACAAAACTAGAATCAGAGAAAAGTACAATAGATACTGCAACAAAATGTTATACGCATTTAAAATTTTACTTAAGGAACAGGCACACTATAACGAAATGTGATAAAAACTAAAATTATGCAAAACTAAAACACATATTACAGCTAGGCGTTCTAAAAAACTAAAATTTCATGAAAATACACACATACGACAACTATCGACACACATTCTGCAACTAAAAGTTATAAATAACAAACATTACTAAACACAAACACACATAACAAACGATGCAAAAGCTGAAATCGTATAAAAGGAAAACACGCACAATATATCTAAATGTGATATAAAAAATAAAATTTCACAGAAGTACTACAACCCACATACTACAACTAAATGCTAAAAATATCTAAAAGTACATAAATGTACAACACACACATTATAATTAAATAAGATAAAATACGAATATTACCCAAAAGTTGTACTTGGGTGGTTAACCCATTTGCTTTTTCTGACCTATTTTTAATGAAAAATCGTATTTTTAGCGGTGTAGGTATTTATTTACTTTGAATTTTACAAATTTGTTGCGTTCTCGACCGGTGCTCGACTCCAAGTGATCGACGACGATTTCTTTCTCCCTCTGGCACGGCTTCGGTGACGGCGTTGCCACGTTTGGTTTAAGTGGGAAATGGTTTCCCAACATGCCCCCCGCCTTGAAAGGACTGGCTTTCAATAGAGCCCGGATTTGAAGAACCTTCTATGGGTAGTGGACATATCCTTTGACAAGCACGCGTAATGATGCCATTGCTGACCTGAATGGAAACCACTCTGGACTCGCCATCCTTTCCCGGGTGGAGTTCGATGATTCTTCCTATCTTCCATCGCATCGGGGGAAGGTTATCGTCCTTGATAACGACAATGGAACCGATTGTAGCATGGATACTCTCCTTCTGCCATCGCGTTCTTTGTTGAAGCTCGGAAACGTATTCTTTAGCCCAACTGGCCCAAAAGTTTTGGCGCATCTGCTCCAGTAGCTGATAACGAGTCAGACTTCCTTCTGGTACTTCAGTGATGTCCGCTTCAGGAGTGGTCATTAAGGACCGTCCGACCAAAAAATGGGCAGGAGTCAAGGGATTAAGGTCATTTGGGTCGGATGTTAATGGAGTTATCGGGCGGGAGTTTAGTACCGCTTCAATCTGCACGAAAACAGTATACATTTCCTCGAATGTAAGGACATTATTTCCAACTACTCGTTTTAAGTGCGATTTTGAGGATTTTACTCAGGCCTCCCACAGCCCACCGAAGTGAGGGGAATTTACGGGTATAAATCGCCATTCAATACCATCGTTTGTACAGAAATCCGTAATGTTTCATTGTCAATTAAAAAATTAGAGAGTTGCTTTAATTCAGCATTCGCACCTACGAAATTTGTTCTGTTGTCGGAGTAGATTCGAGCCGGTTTGCCTCTGCGCGCTATAAATCGTTTCAAACCTAAGATAAAGTTATTAGTACTTAAATCCGAAACGATCTCTAAATGGACGGCCTTCGTCAAAAAACACACGAACAACGCTAAGTAGCATTTTATTATTTTACATCCTCTGCCCTTTCTATCTTTAATAAGAAAAGGTCCCGCATAATCGACGCCGCAGGTTTCGAACGGAAACACGCCCTCTAGTCTTCTCCGGGGCAAATCACCCATCATTGGTGAGATATGCCTAGGCTTGCATTTAAAACAAATGAGGCAATTACGCACTGTCAATTTGGCTAAATTTCGACCACCAATTGGCCATAAGGTCTCTCTTATATTACTCAAAAGTAATTGCGGGCCCGCATGGAGCATTTTTACATGTTCATATTTAAATACTAATTTACAAAGTTTATGCTTGGCTGAAATAATGATAGGATGTTGTTTGTCGCGATGAAAATTAGCGCTTTTAAGGCGACCTCCGACTCGTAATATTCCCGATTCGTCAAGAAAGTGGTTCAGATTGAAAAGTTTGCTCTTCGCAGTGATTGAAAGGTTGCTTGAAAGTATTTCTAATTCACTTAGAAAATCGACACGTTGACTTTGCTTTATCAAGAATAAATAGGCCTTACTGATTTCTGACGAAGTCAAAGCACTCGTAGTTTTAGCACATGAATTTTTACAATTGTGGATGAAACGAAAGAAATACGCGCATGAACGCCTTAGTCGATTTAATGCCGAAAATCTGTTGAAGTCTATAATAGGGTCTAAATTCGGCTTAATTACAATTAATGTTTGTAATTTCAATTCGGGTAATTCGTCCAAAAGAGTTCTCGAATTTGGCCATTGATCTTCAGTCTGAGATAGCCACTGTGGTCCGTGCCACCATAAGGAACAATCATGTAGTTCAGTTGAAGATAAACCGCGAGATAAGATATCGGCAGGGTTTTGTTTTGTTGGCACGTGCCTCCAGGTGCTATTTCCAAATGACTCTTGAATTTCGGAAATTCTATTGGCGACGAAAGTTTTAAGTAAGTTTGGCGAATGTTTGAGCCATTCCAAAACAATCATTGAATCTGACCAAAATGTTGTTTGATTTATCTTTAACCTAAATGAAGAGGAGACCTTTTTTGCTAATCTAACAGATAATACTGCGCCGCATAATTCTAGTTTGGGTATCGTTATTACCTTTAGAGGAGCTACCTTTGTTTTAGAGCATAATAAGTGCACATGAACATATCCGGTTTCGTCGATAGAGCGAATGTATATACAAGAGCCGTATGCGCATTCACTTGCATCAGAAAAGCAGTGCATTTCGATAAACTTAGGGTTTTTACAAATGACATGTCTTTTAACATTAATGCTATTTAAATTTGAAAGCTCATCCCGAAATTAAAGCCAGGTCGAATGTATTGAAGCAGGAACTGATTCATCCCACGATAGTTTTTCTAACCAAAGTTTGAAGAAGAACCTTTATGGTTATTATGCATGGGCTTAACAAACCTAGAGGATCAAAAACCTGGCTGATACAAGATAGGATAACTCGTTTTGTAACTCTGCCCGTTTTTGACAGGGTACCGATATTATAAGTTAGAGTATCATCCCTATTGGACCAAACGAGCCAAGGGTTTTAGTTGTCTCGCTTGAACCAATTTTAAATACATCATTATTTAGGTTGGAATTTGAACTTATATTTTTTACTATTTGCTCGCAATTAGAATGCCATTTTCTTAGTACAAATCCACCAGAACATAATATTTCTGAGATTTTTATGCCCAGACGAGAAATTTCTTCAATAGATTCACCCCCGAAAAGTCCGTCGTCGATGCAAAAGTCATTTTTAATTATTTTAGACACATCAGGATGCGCGGTTTCGCATTCTTGAGCTAGCTCGACAAGACAGCGTATGGCTAGAAACGCGGCACTGCTGGTTCCGTATGTGACCGTTTGCAGTTCATAAGTATTTATTGGGTCTGTAGTATTGTGTCGCCACAAAATTCTCTGAAGGGGGCGTTGCTCAGGATTAATAAGAACCTGGCGATACATTTTAGCAATGTCTGCGGCGACAACAAAAGCATAGGTTCTAAATCGTAAAAGAATGGAAAGTAAATCATTTTGAATGGTTGGCCCCACCATTTGCAAGTCGTTCATTAAAATGCCGGTTGTCGTTGGAGCACTGCAATCGAAAACTACTCGAAGTCGAGTAGTCAAACTATCTTCTTTAAAGACGCCATGATGTGGCATGTAATAAGATATATTTTCCGTGTTAATTTTTGTAATTTGGCGCATATGGCCCAAATCTTCATATTCCCGCATGAATTTTGCGTATTCGCTCTTATAAGATGGGTCACGAGATAATTTCCGCTCTAATGTTAAGAAACGTTTTTCCGCCTGAGTTCTCGATTCGCCTAGTTTTTCTAAACCGTCTTTAAATGGAATTGAAACTATAAATCTACCGGTAGAATCACGTTTGGTGTTTAATTTAAAGTGTTGTTCACAAAACAATTCTTCTTTGGAGAAATGAGTTTTGGGGGGCACTCTTCTATTTCCCAAAACTTCGCAAGCTGATCTTGAACATCGAAATTTTTAGAAAAATTACAAGTTGTTTGCTTGCTTAGGTCCTGACTGCCAATGGGCCCAGAAATGACCCAACCAAAAACCGTTTTTTGTAAGATGGGTAGATTGACGCCAAGTTTGATTTGACCTATAAGCAAAAGTTCGTAGAACAAGCTAGCGCCGAGTAAAATGTCAATCGGTCCTGGTTTCGAAAATGAAGCATCTGCTAATAGACTGTTTTCTGGGATCTTAAGCTTATTTATATTTAGTGGTGTAATGGGCATTGTGCCTGAAATACATTCTATAGTAAAACAGGAAATGCTAGCTTTAAAGGGAGTATGTTGAGAGTGTATATTAATAATATATTTTTTGTCAATATTTAAAATCGCGCTATTTATACCCGTTACTGCCATATTTACATGCGATGTCCTTAGTTTTAGTCTTTCACACAATTCGGATGTAATGAAGTTTGATTGCGAGCCTGAGTCTAGTACAGCACGTACCGTGTGTGCTTTATTATTTTCATCGATTATTTGAATAAGTGCGGTTGATAATAAGACGCTACCTGGATTTGTGCCGTAGCTGGTTAGAGTTGTTGAGTTGTTTTGCATATTGCTTGGATTATCGTTGTTGTCCAATGGTTTTCGAATGTGCAATAACGTATTATGTCGACCATCACATTTTCTGCAATTTGATAATCTGCAAACTTCATTTTTGTGGCCAATTCTTAAGCAATGTATGCAAAGTCTTAACTGTTTTGCGCGTTCTAATCTTTCGCTTGCGGTAAGTTTTAAAAATTCGCTACAATTTCTAATGTAATGGTTTGAACGTTTGCAAAATGTACAATCGTTGTTATACATATATTTATTAGGATTCGCAATATTTGAATTTGAAACTAAAACTTGAACAGAGTCTACATCCTCGTTTTTGTCTTCTATAAAAAACGTTTTAGAAGCATTATACCGATTTGTTTTAAATTGATTTCTCGTATCTAAATTTTTTAACTCTAAAGTTTCAAGAAGATCTGCCTTTGATCTTAAAAATGATTTCAAATCGCTGAGTTGAGGACAATCTATTTTAGAAATATATTCCTCCCAATCTCGCACTGTCGCATTATCGAGTTTCGTCGTTATTATGTATATAATTAAGGTATCCCACGTATCTGCAGGTTGATTTAGCTGTTTTAGCGCTTTTAAATGTTTCGATAATGTGTCTATAATACTTCGAAGCGTTTTAGAAGATTCTTTGGAGATCGTTGGAATGTTAAATATAGCCTTGACATGATTTTGCACCAGAAGTCGTGAGTTATTGAATCTATCGCATAACAAATCCCAAGCAATGAGATAATTTGCAGCGGAAAATTCTAGAGAGGCGATAACTTCGGCAGCATTGTCTTTTAGAGAAACTTTCAAATAGTGGTATTTATGGATGCTACTTAGCGAATTATTTGTGTGTACTAATGATTCGAAAGTTTCACGAAATTCTAGCCGACCCTCGTAATCACCCCCAAACTTAGGTACCTCAATAGGAGGAAGCTTAATTGCTGCGTCGGGCACATTTCCAAAAATCCCGCCTTCTGAACTTGAGCTTGTATTATCGTTTTCATATGCTGAAATGAATTTTCTCGCTCTTGCTATATCTTTATAAAATACGGTACAAAAATATTCGCGTTCCTTGAATTCATTTTCTAATTCCGCGTCGTCGACAATCGCTTCTATATTTTGTTGTACTTCATTAAATTCATGAATTAAATTTTCGCATAAATTAAATCGTGTTTGTAATTGATAAAAATCATCAGAATCGAAATCTTTTTTCGTAAATACGTCTCTTAAAAAGTTTGAAAAATATTGTGAGCTTTGATTTGATTGAGCTCCGTTTACGCCTAAGCGTTTTTAAATCGCCTTCGGACATACCTTTAAAAAAATAATAAAATTGCTAAAATTGAAGTCTATCGCTTAATGCGATAAAATTGCAATTTAAAAGCGGTGCTTCTCTTAACCCGACCGTAAACAGATCTTGCAACGTCGCCGTCGCGCGGTAGCGCCTCGCACACCTTCCTAGCCTAATCTAATGGTTAACTATGTAGAGAGAAAGAAAAGAGACGGAGAATGTTAGCACTACTCCAAAGGTAGTCATTGAGGCAGATTTTGTGTATTTTCGTATATCCGTATATTAATATCCCATAAATATTGAAATACCGCACAAACGTATAAGAAAACGTGCACTGACCCCGAAACAAACGGAAACGGCACCGGGAATAAGGATTTTGGACTTTGAAAGGACTTACCCAATGAGGTGGAGCGAACAGCGGTTTTTTAATCACCGATTTATCACTGGTTACAGCACTGAATCAGGACGAAGGACCAATGCACTTGAGTGGTTAACCCATTTGCTTTTTCTGACCTATTTTTAATGAAAAATCGTATTTTTAGCGGTGTAGGTATTTATTTACTTTGAATTTTACAAATTTGTTGCGTTCTCGACCGCTGCTCGACTCCAAGTGTCCAAGTGATCGACGACGATTTCTTTCTCCCTCTGGCCCGGCTTCGGTGACGGCGTTGCCACGTTTGGTTTAAGTGGGAACTGGTTTCCCAACACCAAAACTAAATTTATACGAAAGTACAACATTTACTGCAACAAAAGATTATAAAAATGTTAAATTAAACAAAAGTACATTATGTACGCTTAAACTAAACATGATAAGACACTAAAATTGCGCATACTATAACTAAAACGATATATGAAGAAAAAAATATTCAAATTAATATGCACACGCTGTAACAACTAAACCCTATAAAAAACTGAAATTACAGAAAAGTCCAAATCTCACTCTACAACTTAAAAGGTATTAAATGCAGAAATTTCACGAAAGTACCAGCCACGCACATTACAACTAAACGTTATATAAAATTAAAATTACATAAAAAGACAACACGCACACTACAACTAAGAAAAAGCTTAAAGTTGCATATAAATATACTACAAATAAAAGTTATGAAAAGTAAAAATTACAAAAATATAATACACACACTTACATTACTAAACCATATGAAAAACTGAAGTTACAAAAAAATGAAAACAAACGCACTACAACTAAGTGCTATAAAAAATCGAAAATTGCATAACACTACAGCTCAATGCTACATAAAAAAATGCATCACATGCATTTGTTGTCATTTAGTTGCAATTATTACATTGCAACTAAATGGCATAAAAACAAACATTACACAAAACATGAGACACATATTACAACTAAGACAATATAAGAGGTAAAAATTATACAGAATAATTACCATTTATACATTATAACTAGACGAGAACTAAATGCTATAAAAGGGTAAAATTACACAAAAATACAACTAAAATATATAAAAAGCAGAATTTAGACAAAAGTACAATACATACCCACTATCATAACTAAACGTTATACCTATTTCGGTTTTTAGAAACGTCCAATGATTATGACGTCATTCCTTTGCTTCAGTCTATTTTAAAAACTTTTTATTTGTTAAACAGTGTAAGGCAATTGATAACGTAACGAGCCCACTTGAAACGAACTTCAGCGTTCCGCTGACTGTTTCTCTCTCGCTTGGCTCAATTCGACGCCGATTTTGCCCGAATGAGCGGTAAATACCCGAACGTAGACAGCTTTGAGCATTACATGCTTTTGTGTAGACAGCTTAGTCTTATTCACTAACCAGGAAAAAGTGTGCTGAACTGCCCTAAACGAAGTATTTATTAATCCTGTGCATATCAAAGATATAGTGTGCCAGAATAGTGACGATTGATACAGCAATGAGCGACAGACGAGATCCTTCAGATGATGGAGGAAATACGAGTACAAAAAACAGTCAACCAGATCAAATACAGGGAATTACAAAACCAAATTAGAAGGAAAATTAGAGAAGCTAAGGAAATCTGGTTTACCAAAGAATGTCAAGAGATAGAAACTCTCCAACAAAAATATGATAGCTTTAATGTTCATCGGAAAGTTAAGGAAGCCTACAAACATCGGGCTACGGGTCTGCTAGTAGACAACACGGTGAAATTAGTTATAATCAAACGAACTCGTATACTTAGGAACATGGCAAGAATATATTAAACAACTTTTTGCAGATAACAGACCAGACCCCCCAACTGCAGACTTGCACAACCGGACCGTCAATCACCATCGAAGAAGTTCAAACTGCCATCACGCAAATGAAAGTAGGAAAAGCCCCTGGACCTGATGATATTAGGGCTGAATTCTTGAGACTCCTCGACTGGGAAGGCATCAAGTGGCTCACTAAGCTGTTTAATTACATTTATGATAATGAACATCTCCCTCGAGACTGGCTGATATCAGAATTTATTACGATTCCCAAAAATCTGGTGCTAAGAAATGTAGCGAATATAGGACCATTAGTCTGATGAGGCATTTTCTAAGGGTGTTTCTAAAGGCCATACACAGAAGAGTATACAAGCTTTGGGAAGAGCAAATGTCAAATACACAGTTCCGCTTCCGAGATGCTGTTGGAACAAGAGAGGCATTATTTTGCATACAGGTGCTGTTCCAGAGAAGTAGAGATGTTAACTGCGATGTCTATGCCTGTTTTATAAACTATCGAAAGGCATTTGATAGAGTTCAACATGGAAAAATGGTTGAAATACTAATGAACGTTGGTTTGGACGACAAGGACATTAGAATAATTATCAACCTGTACTGGAACCAATCTGCCTTTGTTCGAATGGAAGGAGAGAAAACAGAAGCAATAGAGATACTGCGCGGTGTAAGGCAGGGTTGTATACACTCACCGTTATTATTTAACATCTACTCCGAACAAATATTCAAAGAGGCCTGTGAGGAAACGGAATGTGGTATACTAATTAACGGGAACCGCATTAATAACATTAGATATGCGGATGATACTGTGGTGTTCGCGGACAGCCTAGAAGATCTCCAGGAAATCATGACCAAAATAACACAAATAAGTGAACAATATGGCCTTGATCTGAATATTAGTAAAACAAAATTTATGGTGATCAGTAAAAACGCAGGAAGAATAACAATAGGTCTGCAGCAGATTGAAAGAGTTAGTAACTACACCTATCTTGGAACTATCGTTAACGACAATTGGGACCACTCACAGGAAATTCGATGTCGTATAGAGAAGGCCAGGGCGTTATTCTTAAAAATGAGATATATTTTTAGAAGCAGGGATCTAACCTTAACAACGAAGATAAGATTACTGCGCTGCTATGTGCTCTCCGTTCTTCTGTACGGGTTGGACTCGTGGACACTGACTGAAGCTACAAGCAAAAAAACTGGAGTCTTTTGAAATGTGGCTTAACCGTAGATTGCTACGTATATCATGGACCGATAATGTTACCAACGAGGAGATGATGAGGAGGATGAACAAGGAAAAGGAAGTACTTATCACGGTAAAGTCCAGAAAGCTCGAATATCTAGGACATACTATGAGAAACCCGAACAGATTCCGGTTACTTCAACAGATATTACAAGGAAAAATCCTTGGACAACGCGGACCAGGACAAAAAACAATTTCATGATAAAAAACCTAAGAACATGGTTCGCAATGACTACCACTGGTCTTTTTCGAGCTGCGGTCAACAAGGTGATAATTGCTGGGTTGATAGCCAACATCAGGAACGGGTAGGCCCTCAAAGAAGAAGAAGATACAGCAATAACTTGGTACATTCATCCAAATGCAAATAACTGCTGGTCGACCCATCGAAAAAATGATAAATATATATATTTTTTAAAGTGTACATTACCCATAAAGCAAATTAAGCTTAAGTGCTTTTGTGGTGAAAGCTGAAAGCTAATACTAATAATAATATTGTTTAAGTTACTTAAGGATTCTGTTGACTTGGTGTATTTCTAAAAGACTTCCTTTCGCTCTCTGATATCCTAAAAATGTGTCATAATATAACAAAATAAATAAATTTTAACTTTGAAGTTCAATGTAAATATTTTTTTATTATATGTTGGATTAGATGTCGATATTAAATATCCAGGTCATTACTCAGGTGATCGTCATATCACAATCTAACATTCCATATCCTTAAAAATGTATCTATCGATCAATAATACACCGTCAAAAAACGTTTAAAACATTTAATCTATTTAATTAAGGTTAATTAACGCTACAATGTATATTTATTTTAATATGAAGTGTGTTTAGTTTTTAGTACTACGTAGATGTAGCCATTCATTCAACTATCCTCTAAATATTCTTGAAATATTATTTTTTTAGTTATTTTCTCTCTCAGGTTATGTTTAATTATTTTTGGGTTAGTTTGGCTAATTTGGACTGCTTTCGGATGAAATTTCAAGACCCATTTATTGAACACGAATAGAGGCAATTCTAATTCCGTAAAAAGAATTGATAGCGGATAAGTTTTGAAAAAATTTGGCTCACAGCTTTGAACGATGCAATTTCAAGTTGAAATTTAATATTAAAAAAAAAACCTACTCGTAGATGAGCAGAGTAATCGAGCTAGTGCAAATGACAAATTTTAAAATTAACGTAAGACAATTTTGAAACCCTTTCCCATCGATTCATATCTTCATGGCGTCGCGACGCCTAGGAAGCCGAAGACGTCAAATATATTTGACCTAATCTATATCAACTTCTTTTCACGGAATTAAAATATCCTCATTCATTTTTGATATATGAACCCTCGAAGCTTGAAGCGAAAAGCCCTTTTTACATGGTGCTTCAAATATCCTATACAACGTTGGGATATCGTAAAATTTGTCCATTTCCCAGTAAATGTCCTAGATCAAGTACATTTGTCATAAAATGAAATAATTTTAAAAGACAAGCGCGCTACGCACGTCAGTAAATCAACCACAGCTAACCCAAAATAACCAACGCTAACCCAAACCAACACTGACTCAAACTAATCAAAACCAACCCACACTAATCCAAACTAACCAAAACTAACCCAGACTAAGCCTAATTAACCAAAGTAAAGAGACAAGCGCGCTTCGCTATTCCAAACTAAGCAAAACCAACCAAAACTAACCCAAGCTAACCCAGACTAACCAAAACTAACCCATACTAACCAAAATTAACCCAGACTAACCCTAACTAACCAAATTAAAGGAAAAGCGCTCTATACGCGCTTTTATATTCGCTGTCCCAAACTAAGCAAATCCAACCCAGACTGACCAGAACCAGCCCATTCTAACCAAAGCTAACCCAAACTAACCCTAATTAACCAAAGTAAAGAGACAAACGCGCTACCCGCGCTTGTCTCTTCGCTATCCCAAACTAAGCAAAACCAACCCAGACTAACCAAAACTAGCCTATACTAAACAAAACTAACCCAGACTAACCCTATGTAACCAAAGTAAAGAGACAAGCGCGCGTAGCTATACCAAACTAAACAAAACCAACCCAGACTAACCAAAACTAACCCATACTAACCAAAACTAACCCATACTAACCAAAACTAACCCAGAGTAACCCTAATTAACCAAAGTAAAATGGCAAGCGCGCTACGCGCGCTTTTCTCTTCGCTATCTCAAACTAAGCAAACCCAACCCAGACTAACCAAAACTAACCTATACTAACCTAAACTAACCCAACCCAGACTAACCAAAACTAACCTATACTAACCAAAACTAACTCAAACTAACCCCCCTTAACCAAAGTAGAGACAAGCGCGCGTATTCCAGATAAAGCAAAAATAATCGAAACTAACTTTAATTAGCCAAACAAGCGCATTGAGACGAGCGCGCTGCGCTCTTGACCAACCCCGCCCATCACAAAATCAAAATTAACCCAAAGTAACAAAACAAACGCACTACGCGTGATACTCTCTTAAACTAATCCAAATGACCTTTTAAATTTGTATCTATTTCAATAAACTAAATAAATTAGTTTATATGACTTATTATTAAAAGTGACCGACTTCTAGCGTAACATCTAATTCTAGTAAATCAAATGTTCGAATTATTGATATTTTATTAAACAAAGCCATTAGGAATCATTATTTATAAGAAGTTTTCGTCCCACAGTACTTTTGAAACATATTCAACACGAGGCTGTTATATTTTAGAACCAAATAGAAATTACACTTGACAACATCTACCCGTACAACAGCCAGCTGAGCCGTGCTAAGCCAAGGCCACCTATTCTACAATAGGTGGCCTTGGCTAAGCCAACCTAATATAATCATGTTTTAAGAAATAGTCATGTTGACGTTTATCTCATAAATATTATATTATCGTTTTAAAGTGCAAAAAACAGTTTTATTTGCAATTTTTAAGAAAAGAAGCTTTATATTATGTTATTATTAACCTTCTGCGACCATACCTCAGGACAAAGTGTACTGGAATTGTTTTTATTAGCAAAAAATGTATGTGAAATTTTAATTTTAATTTTCAATTTATTTTGCGAAAATGTGCTTCATCCGCAATTTTTTTTGCGTTAATGTGTCCCATTTGATGTAATCTTTCCATAGAACCCAAAAAAAGCTTCAAAATCGACGGTGCTTATATGACACCAGAATTGGTTTTTTTGGTTCACAGAGATAGTCAATTTAAACATGGAATATTGCGACCAGGAGGTGATAAGGTTTCAGATTTCTCTTGGAAGTACGCTAACATCAAATTTTCGTCAATTTGAGAAACGGTTTTATCCGCCAACCATTCTAAAAACAGGTTATACGTTTGATAGTATCTGTCTTTCGACTTCTCGGGTAACAGTGAGGCACATGCCACCTCAGCCGCCTTCTGAATAGCAACATTTTGGTCTTGAGGGAACATTTTAGACTAGCGAAATTAAACAATTCGAAAACTCTGACAGACTTTGACAGTACTCAAAAAACTAGTTGTCAGGGATTATTTTACAGGTGAAAAATCCTTAGGTAACAGTTTATTATCCGAACGCACACCCATTTTTGAACTTCTTGGGGCAATTGTCATTTTAGGCGATTCAAAATAATGAATTTAAAAAGAATCCAGTGGCGGAGGTTGCAAATTTTAAGTGTTGGTAAAAATATTAGACGTCAAAGTGAAAGTGCGGATACTAAACAATTACCCCATGGCTGTTAATTTACTATCCGAACGCACACCCATCTTTGAACCCTTTGTGGCAATTGAGATTTTAGGCGGTTAAAAATAATGAATTTACAAGGAATCCAGTGGCGGAGGATGCAAATTTTAAGTGTTGGTAAAAATATTGGACGTCAAAGTGAAAGAGCAGATACTAATCAATTACCTCATGGCTGCTAATTTATTATCCGACTGCACGCTCATTTTTAAGCCCATACTGGCTTTAACGAACCGAAACTAACCCAGACTAACCAAATTAATTTGCCGTAGCCATGCGCGAAGAAAGGTTTGCAAACTATTTCTCCGCGCAATTTTTTACACCAGCTCATACTGGCTTAAACGAACCGAAACTAGCCCAAAGTAACCCAAACTAACCAAATTAATTGGCCCCAGCATTGCCCGAAGAAAGGTTTGCGCTTCACGCAAACCTTTCTTGGCGCTATTCTTCACACCAGGTCATACTGGCTTATACAAACCGAAACTAACCTAAACTAACCAAATTAATTGGCCCCAGCTTTGCGCGAAGAAAGGTTTGCGCTTCTATAGGCCGAACAACAACTAACTAAGCTTAACTCTGATTCCCTATATAACTCGTAACATCCGATAACGATACCAGAGAAAATTAGACTCAATATCCCACACTATAGCTAGTTTTGGTTATTAATTTCTAAAAATGCTTCCTCTAACTAGAACCTAAATAATGTGAACCCTACAGGCCACTTTGATCGATTCTATAGTTGGGTTGCTACACTAAATCTGAAATTCAATAACCCTGCTCTTGCAGAATCAAGTCCTTTTTTTTCCTCTAAGACAAGAGCCTTAAGCTCCAAAAAACACTATCTCACATATGCCCTACAGACAAAAACATACCCACGGCAAAAGACAACGTGGTATGTGTGAAACGATAGTAGATAGATATCAGATATTCGCGAGCTTATTCAACATACACACGGCAAAAGACAACGTGGTATGTGAAACGATAATAGGCAGATATCAGAGATTCGCACGCTTAGCAGCTTTATTCTGCCTACAGACTTTACGATATAGGAAACTAGAAATAAGATCAGATAACGCAAAAAATAAAGAAAAAATCAAGCCTACCTTCTCTCAAACCTCTCACACTGGTCGTCGGTACAAGACAGATTTTAAAATCCAGTCCTACCTTCCACCAAAATCACATCTCAAAAAAAATTGCACCGCGCGCAGTCGTCACAAATATTTCAACATTTTCCACCGTACGAAGCGACCGATCTTTAATCATAAAATCTGAACTGCATATTTGAAATTATTTATCAATTTTAAATAATATATTCTACTGCTGTGTTTACGTAGATCCAACCCATAATATTAATTTTCATTATATATTAACGAGATAATTATCGACTGGTATATTTAAAAGACAAAAATTAGTTTTAAATGAACTTGATGGGCAACATGAAAATTCATTATTTATTAATATTTTCGTACTATTTAATGCGGAATTTTCCACACTGTTGCTACCAGGTCGGTTCAGACAGTAATTCGAAATAGGTTGAAGATGAAAGTCATTATTTCAAACTAAAAATAAATACAGCGAACTCGGAACAACCTGATGTTACGGAATTGTTAAAATTACTGTAACAACGTAAAACAGCAAATTAAATTTAGTCAAAAACAAGAAATATTGTTTTTCGATAAGCTTGACAACATCGCTGAATAAAACTCTTCGAAATAATATTTATTTTCCACATACTGAGATGAATATTAAAATAATGAAGCTCATGAGCCACCACTTACATTTAAAAACAAATTTAATAAAGTTGCAAATAAACCCTACAATTAAAAGCGAGATAGATATAAACTATAAAAAAATACGTTGCGTGCTTAAGACCACACAACAGAAATGGAAACTTCAAAAATCCTAAAAACAAGAAAGTATTGAGATGAATACTAAAAGTATAAATCTGATAAGTCACTACTCGCGTATATTTAAAAATAAATTTAATAACAATTTGTAATTAGTAAAATTGCAAATAAAGAATACAATTAATAATGAGATAGATGTAAAATATTAAAACAAATACCGTGCATGCTTAAGAACGCACGATAGAAGTGAAAAAAAACTTCAAAAACAAGAATTATTGTTTTTAAATAAGCTTGACAACATCGCACTATAACACTCTGCAAAATATTAATTAATTTACAAATACTGAGATGAATACTACTACTAATACTACTCGCGTATATTTAAAAATAAATTTAATAACAAATTGTAATTTGAAAAATTGCAAATAAAGAATACAATTAATAACGAGATAGATGTAAAATAGTAAAACAAAAATACGGTGCGTGCTTAAGACCACAAGAAAGGAGTAAAAACTTCGAAAACAAGAAATATTGTTTTTAAATAAGCTTGACAACATTGCACTTTAACACTCTGCAAAATATGATTTATTTTACAAATACTTAGATGAATACTAAAATCATAAAGCTCATAAGCCACTACTCGCGTATATTTAAAAATAAATTTAATAACAAATTGTAATTAGTAAAATTGCAATTAAAAAATACAATAATAACGAGATAGATGTGAAATATTAAAACAAAAATACGGTGCGTGCTTAAGACGACACGACAGAAGTGAAAACTTCAAAGAGCATAAAAACAAGAAATATTGTTTTTAAATAAGCTTGGCAACATCGCCCTATAAAACTCTGCAAAATATTAATTATTTTACAAATACTGAGATTAATACTAAAATCATGAAGCTCATAAGCCACTACTCGCGTACATTTAAAAATAAATTTAATAACAAATTGTAATTAGTGTTGTAGATTCAATCTTGGTCGAGTTTCTAAACAAACAGAGAATGCTCATAGGCACTATAAATTACCATAGGGGCTAATTTGTAAATAAAATAAAAACCTTTAGCATTATATGAATATTTTAATATGTTATTTTACCTGAAAACAACTTAAAGCTCATAAATAAACAGATATAAATATTTGAAGCATTTAATTCTGACGGCCAAGAATATAGACAATTTCTTGTCGGTGCTAGGTTATCGACCTCACACAATATCCGAATAACAATACTTATAAGACTAAAGAAGTGTATAAACAAATATAATCCTAAACAAGTATAAATACCATTAAATATTCATTAATGTTCCTGCGGAACCATTCAGTATGAGCTTGATTAACTGAGATAGCGCTGAGATTACATACAGTGATATACAAGGAATAATAAAAGGATGAATATTTCCTTAATGTCCACAATAAACTATTATGTACAATATATTCACCAATTGACGAGCAACGGTCAATCGTTCAGCAGTTAATCTTCCAACACAGGGGAAAGTCACTTAAAAACACTTACTAAGTCACTCCTTAGCTTCTATATACAATGTGCTTCGACTTCTTGCAAATAATAATGACTCAAGTTGTCGTGGATTGGATTCCCAGGATACACATAAAATTTCGAAAAAATGGGAAAAATTAGAAAAAAAAAAGTATAAAATTGTTCGAAAAGTTAATAAAAGTAGTATAACTAAAAACGAAATAAGAAAAAATATATATTAAAAAAATGGGAAAAGATTGAAGAAAACGTAAAAACATGTTCGGAAAGTTACTAAAGGTATTATATTCAAATTCAAATTCAATTCAAATTCTTTATTTTGTCTTAAAAACTATAATACATAGCATAGACCACGTCAAAAAAACACTTCGAAAAACAAACTTACAGTATGTTTAAAAAAATCAACTTCCGCAGCAGGAATTTGTCAAAACAATTAAAAAATAACACATTACGCAACATGGTACATTAAGTACAATACAGTAAGTATCATTCGTAAATAAACATTCACAAAATACAACTACACTAAAAAGAGCTGACAATAATAGCACGTCAAAAAACACTTCGAAAAACAAACTTACAGTATGTTTAAAAAAATCAACTCCGCAGCAGGAATTTGTCAAAACAATTAAAAAATAACACATTACGCAACATGGTACATTAAGTACAATACAGTAAGTATCATTCCTATATAAACATTCACAAAATACAACTACACTAAAAAGAGCTGACAATAATAGCACGTCAAAAAACACTTCGAAAAACAAACTTACAGTATGTTTACAAAAATCAACTTCCGCAGCAGGAATTTGTCAAAACAATTAAAAAATTACACATTACGCAACACGGTACATTAAGTACAATACAATAAGTATCATTCCTATATAAACATTCACAAAAATACTACACTTAAAAAAAGCTGACAATAACAGTCCTACTGCACTATGTTTATAGTCACTTATGAGCCTTTAAAAAGGTTTCAAACTCCGAAACTGTATAGAAAACATTGCTGAAAAGCAGTTGCTTAATTTTGGTTTTGAAGCTCACTATTGAGGTTGATTGCTTAACTTCCATAGGTAGCAAATTGTAAAGATGGCTTCCAGAATAAAAAGGTGACTTTCTATATAATTCATGTTTGAGCTTTGAAGAAGCAAATTATTTCTACCCCGAGTGTTGTGTTGGTGTCGATCACCTACTATAGGCAGTTTATTCCTATTTTTAAATATAACTTCAAGAATTTTCAAAATGTAAATACCAGATACTGTCAAAATCTTTTTTTCTCCAAAGATATTTCGACATGATTGTCTAAAGGGGATATTAAAAAGAATCCTAATAATGCGTTTTTGAATCACAAACACTCTCTCCAAATCCCCAGCCCTACCCCAAAGCACTATGCAGTAACTAAGTACGCTGTATACTGAGCTGTAGTATACATTCATTAACTCCCTTAAATCCAATGACTTCTTTAGTTGGTTTATAAGAAAAGCACTCTTACTTAATTTTCTACAAACAGCATTAATGTGTTCAGACCAGTCCATGTGCTTGTCGATCATTATCCCAAGAAATCTAGCTGAATTCGAGCATGAAATAGATTTACCTTTAAAGTCAAAAACAAGATTATTTGGTTTTCTATACTTATTGCAAATTTCAACCGCATCAGTTTTTGCATGATTTAGCATGAGTTTATTGGATACACACCAGTCATCGATTTCAGTTAGACATGAAAGGACTTTTCGTTGTAGGTTAATTGGATCTGGATCGGAGATAACGGCTGTAGTGTCATCACAAAAAATAAAGATCCTAGCACTTTTAACAAAATCTGCCAGATCATTAATGAATACCAAATAAGAAAATAAAATAATAAAAAAAGAAAAAAAAAATCGGAAAGTTAATAAAAGTATTATAAAACGAAATAAGAAAAATAATATTAAAAAAGGAGAGAAATCTTTGCGACGGGGCCTCAGATCAAAAATCTGACATGCGATGACTCCGTGTCACGAAGTCATTAGTGGTGGGGAATTATATTCCCCACCTGCATATTCATAAAATACCGAAACAACCGCTACAAACAGACGCTCGCAAGAACGACTGTAATATAAATATGGTTGTTTTTCATGCGTTGGGTTAATATTGGTTAGTTTGTGTTGTCTGCGCCCCGGAGCGAGCGAAGTGAGTGAGGGCTAGGCATGAGGAAATCAAATATTTGAAGAATGAAACGTAATAGGAATATTATGGCTAACATTTATATTAGAGTCGCCCTATGGGGGCGCTTGTTTCGTCGGTAACTTATAAATATGCTCTCCGGATACCAACCCCAAAATTTTCGAAAAAAATGAAAAAAATTGAAAAAAACAAACGTATTAAATTGTTCGGAAAGTAGTAAGTATTATAAATAATAGCGAAATAAAAAAATATATATTAAAAGAAAAATGGGAAAAAAATAGAGAAAACGTAAAAACGTGTTCGGAAAGTTAATAAAAGTATTATAAAACCAAATAAGAAAAAAAAAATAAGAAAAAACTGTTCGGAAAGTTAATAACGAAATAAGAAAAAATATATTAAAAAAAAAGATAGAGAAACGCGGTTTTCGGCGAAAAAAAGGCGAAGGAGTTCAGCTGCGAGGGGGAATGGCAAAAATGGGAGGAATAATATGCTTTATGAAAAAAAAAAGCAAACATTTTTGAAGAAATGGGAAAAGATTGAAAAATAAAGTAAGAAAAGTTCGGAAAGTTAATAAAAGTATTATAAAACGAAATAAAGAAAAGCACTAATAAAAAAGGGTAGGGAAACGCGATTTTCGGCGAAAAAAAATTGAAAAAAAGGAAAAAAAAATGAAAAAAGTGTCGAAAATGGAGACAAAAGTTAAGAAAAAAAAGTTAAAAAAAAAAACAATTCCTAAAAGGCCTTTAACACGGTCATATCAGTTCCAGTTCAGTTCCAGTCTCAGTCGAACTGTCCGTTTTTCCTACGTGTAAAAAGATAAAAACTGAAAGGGTAACACAAGCGGAGATGGAGAACTGATGGGATGGACAGACCTATTTTTGACTGAGACTGTAACTGAACTGAGAACTGATATGATCGTGTAAAAGGCGTTTAATATCTCTTTCAGAAATTTCACTTCAGTTGTGTGCTTATAAAGGTGAGGCACGTCATTTTTTTTTACTTTACAAATACTGAGATGAATACTAAAAGCATGAAGCTCATAAGCCCCAACTCGCGTACATTTAAAAACAAGTTTAGTAGCACATTATATACACTCATGTGCAATAAAAACGGTCACTACAAAATTTGGATTAAGTTTTAGGCTTGATAACTTTTTTATTTTTAGCCCGATTTTAGTGATTTTTTTAAAGAACTGTAGATACAACTATCCTTATTAACATGTTTTTTACACATTTTATACAAGGATAATCGAAATGTTGTTTTTTTTATCTAATTTCAACACACCCTGTGGAATAATCAAGTAGCAAAATTTTTCCAAAATATCAGTTTTCGTTTAAAGTGATCTATTCCTTACGTTTTGTTTTTTGGTTCATGTCAATACATGCCTTTATTTTCACCCAAATGCAAAATGATCTTGGTTATCAATAATTTAAAGTTTTACATAATTTCTAATTCAATATGAATTCAGTATTTTCTTTGACAAGGTGGCTATGTTGTCCATTGTTATTTGACGCTTTATTGTCAGTTTGACAGTATGTTTGTGCATTTACAATGGTTTTAAGTGCTTTATCTTGATGCAAAATAATGCCCGACCACATTCAGCAATATGCGTAACTGAATATTTGCTAGAAGTTGGGATGGAAAAAATGAACTGGCCAGCATGTTCTCCAGATTTGAACACTATAGAGCATGTGTGGGATATGCTCGGAAGACACGTTAGAGGATCAGAAGTGGTACCAGCGACATTGAACGAGCTTCGTGCGGTACTTCAAGAAGAATGGAGGAATATTCCCCAAGACGATATTCGCGGGCTCATTGATGGCATAGACCGACGTGTGCAGGCCAGTAATTAGAACTAGAGGAGGCAATACAAAGTACTGGTCCATGTTTAAGTTAAAATGTTTAATTTAAGTAAATTAATTTAGAAACAAAATTAACTACCAATTAAATTTTGATTAGTACAATAAAAAATTTAAATCATTGATAAAGATGTGTGAGAATAAATGCATGTATTGAGGTGAACCAAAAAACAAAACGTAAAGAATAGATGACTTTAAATGAAAACTGGCATTTTGGAATAATTTTGCTACTTGATTATTCCACAGGGAGTTTTGAAATTGGATAAAAAAACAACATTTTGATTATCCTTGTATAATATGTCGAATAACCAATGTTTCTTAAAATGTGTAAAAGACATGTTAATAAGGATAGTTGTACCTACAGTTCTTTAAAAAAATCACTAAAATCGGGCCAAAAATAAAAAAGTTATCAAGCCTAAAACTTAATAAAAATTTTGTAATGACTGTTTTTATTGCACATGAGTGTATAATAGCATTGCAAATAAGGAATACAATTAACAGCGAGATAGATGTAAAATATTAAAACAAATACGGTGCGTGCTTACAACCACCCGGCAGAAGTCAAAACTTCATAGTTCATTAAAAACTGTAAATATAAGAAATAACACTTACCTATCAAGTCCTAGTTTAAATGGTTACGGAAATTAATTAATAAATGCAATATTAATTCATAGTTAACAAATAATACTCGATATCTTCTGAAACGGTATAGAACCCAAAAATGGGTGAAATAGGCCGAATAATTGCCATAAGACAAATATTTTGAATGCACACGATGTGTAAAAGAAAATATAACTGCAAAATCTTCCGTCCGAATTCTCCGATCTTAGCCTATGTTTCCAGCTTCAAACCGTTTTCAAAGAGATTTCACGCATTAAATGTATAATACAACTAAAATCTCATATGGCGGCCATATGGAAAAACAGGTTGATGATTGTCCAGAAAGCTGAATTAGAATCCGACTAGGCGAGTAAAAAATGCTCCAGAAATATTTAAAAAATTATGAGAGACACAATATGACGACAGCGACGCCGCCGCAAAGAAATGAAATTATATTGCATGATTAGACAGGGTCTTAGTAGAGGATTCACATTTATGGTGCGTGATTTATACCTAAAAGTGACAATTTCGTTGTGTCAAAATAAACTAGCAAACCCAACCTAACCTAAACGAATTTCAAAGGCACTTCAAGTGTTTTGTTAAATCCCTAATATAACTACTTGTAGAAGGGTTTCTGCCATGTTAATAGTTATAATGAAATTGTGACTTATGGCTTGAGACTTAACAAATATTTCTGAAAAAATTAGGAAATAATTATAACTTGACAACGCCGCATCCGATCAATAGAATATGTATAGGTTAGATAAACATAAAATCGAAGACACAATTATAGGTAAAAAAATATGTGCCTCACCTTTATAAGCACACAACTGAAGTGAAACTTCTGAAAGAGATATAAGGAATTGAGTTTTTATACATTTTTAAAGCTTTTTTTTTCTCAACTTTTGCCCCCGGTTCCCACACTTTTTTTAAATTTTTTCTCTGCTTTTTTTTACCTTTTTTCGCCGAAAACCGCGTTTCTCAAACTTTTTTTTTCATTATTTCGTTTTATAATACTCTTATTAACTTTCCGAACAACCATTTGTTTTTTGTTGTTTTTTTTTAATTACTTTTTTTCCTATTTCGTTTTATAATACTTTTATTAACTTTTCGAACTTTTTTTAAGTTTTTTTCAATTTTTTAAAAGTTTTTTAAGAATTTTTGCTTATTTATTATAAAGCATTTTTTTCATCCCATTTTTGCCTTCCCTGACCTCGTAGCTGAACTTCGCCTAAAAACCGCGTTTCTCTAACTTTTTATTATTATTATTTTTTTCTTATTTCGTTTTATAATACCCTTATTAACTTTCCGAACCATTGTTTTTTCGTTCTTTTGAATTTTTTCCCATTTTTTCGAAAATTTTTGGGTATCCGGGCGGTTTTCGTCCAGGATCCTCATTTTACCCCGGCTACATGTCCTGAAAATTTCAACCCTCTAGCAATTCTGGAACATGCACTTTGATAAGCGTTTCACTTTGATAAGCATTTTTTCTGACTTTACACTCACTAAGGAAGTTTCACTTCAAAAATACAGCGCTCCATATAACAAAGGTATAATTTATATAGCTTCTATTTTGTGAAACCTCTTAGAGTTTAAAATATTCTTAATGTGCCTCTCTTTGTATTAATTTTTGTATTTATAATAAGCAAAGGAGATACCAAGGAATTATACACATATACACACACTAAATGGACATACTGTATAATGCATCTTAAGACAGGTTTTGCATGACTCTTGGGCTTAGGCTTCTATTTTCACGCACTAATCAAATCAACATAAAAATTTTTTTTTTCTTCTTTAAGCATTAGATTCGAGACTTTTTTATTTAACACGAAAAAAATATATATTTCTATGACGTCAAGTTAACATCACAAGTAGATGATTAAGTCTTCCTCTCCTACTCTAACTGTGTCTATTTATACCCATGATACAAAGAATACATCTTTGTATCATGATTTATACCTATATTTCCCCTCCATTTCATTAGGGCCCGCCTACTTCTTTCCTAGTAGCCAATGCAATGGACTTTGATTACTAGGAAGTAGTAGGCGGAGGCGCGGCTTGGTGAGATGGAGGTGATGTGCTTTAGGTTAGAGCACACTCCTATTTTAATCATCTCCTCATGATGCTGAATCCAATTATTCCGTATTTAGAGCCTACTTTGCTGTCAATTTTCTTTAAAAGAAGATATGTAATTGATTTCATTTATATAAAACATATCTAGAGTCCAACGAATAAATGTATTTTTTAAATTTACTAGAGGAAGTATTAGGCAGCGGATCCGCCTTATGGTTTTCTCCGGATGGCCAGAACTTGGCCTATGCCAAGTTCAACGATACCAAGGTGGAAGAGTTCTCGTATTTTCTATATGGAACACCGGGAGATATGAGCTGCCAGTATCCTACGGTGGCTACTATCAGATATCCAAAGGTAAAAAAAATAAATAAACACTACGTTTCCTAATTGTTGTCAAATTCACATAATTTTTATAGGCATAGGATATTCAGTTCCGTAAAATAATTCTATAGAAAAGGATTAAGCAGAGTAGATTAGAATAGATCAGTTTAGGGACTTATGGACTATTAGCCTCCGTACTGTTGTGTCTGCCCTCAAAAAGCCTAACCCAATCCCGTCGATCTCATGAGACACCATAGGCTAGTTTTCAGATGCCCCATATATGTAGCAGCTCTTGGCTTTTCTTATTCCAGCGAAAGGAACGTTTATCTTGAGAAAGTATGTGTACTGCTGTTTCCTCTTCCTTCTGAGAGAACCTGCGCAGTGGGTCTTCTGCCAATCCAATCGTGCTCATATATTCGTTGAGCCTACAGTCTGTTAGAAGTCCCCTTCTCTTCTCTTTAGCTGGTCTCATTCTTAGCAAGCTGTTCTTTAGATTTCATTTTCATCCATAATTTGATGCTAACTAGGGTTTGCTATACTGCAAAAAGAATCTGGTCCATTCATGGTCATTCCGGCTCCTGTTCGGGCTAATGAGTCAACCTCTTCGTTGCTTTTGTACTGCTTCCCAGACTAAGATCAGTCTGGTGTGACTGCCCAGCTTTTTTAGGGCTTCTATGCTGTCCCAGACTAGTTTTGAGTTAACTTGCATTGAGTTAACTGTTTTTATTGCAATTGAGAGTAGATTGCAATGATTTAGCCTTAAACTCTTGCGTTATCAACACCTGAACCTTCATCGCTTTTGATCCGTCTGCATTAATAAGAGGCTTTTCTTTCCATGCATCTTTGACCGTTAAACTTACCCTGCAGGTTTTATCAAAGTTATGTTTGGGAAGAAGGGCATCTTCTGGCTCTCCCACGATGAGGTCACTTTCCGACTCCTTATATAGCTTGTTGTAGCCTTCCTCGTGCATCCGGCTTACGAGTGCTTGCCCTCTGAACAGTCGCACGCGATTGATCTAACTTCAGCCTGAATATATATTATGTGAAGTAGTGGCAGGTTAAGCAGAACCTCTAATGCGGCTGTTGGAGTGGTTCTCATTGAACCAATGGCACTACAGGTGCAGTAAGATCCGTAAATCGGATAGAGTAAGAGCCGGTAATCGCGGAGGACATTACTCGACTAATTCAAAATATTTTACAGGTCGGAACACCCAATCCCGTAGTGCAAACCTACGTGTACAACATAGAAACGAAAGTCACCACTCAATTCGAAATGATTGATTCGATCGCGAACACGGAAGACAATAATGACTATGTGCTCTACGATATCACGTGGGTATCTAACTCGGAAGTGGCGATGATCTCTACGAACAGGATTCAGAATGAGTCTGTAATTATCAGGTGCACTTTGAACGGAAGTTGTAAAGAGGTGAGTACCGATGATTTTCTTTCTAATCCAAACTAAAGTGCTGCACATAAATAATGCTGCAAGGAAATTTTTAATTGATATTTTAATTGATAAATAAGACATCAAGTGTTCGTTTGCTTGATCAGGAATGTAAAATAAAATATACAGGCTCATTGCATTTTTGCAAAGTTTGTTATCTTCCAGAATTTTCAAACTTTAATTCAGCATTATTCTCATTAAAATAGTCTTTAACGAAATGCAAGAAAAAAGTTGGGAGCTTCTGTATTTTAATTTGCTTTCAAAAATTGTGACATTTAATAGAGTATAATAACAGAAGAACAAATTGGCTTTTAATTTAAAATTTAACATATCAAAATTTTTTCAAAAATTCGCTGAGATGGCAAGCTTAGTATTTCTTTTAACGTGAATATCCACGCAACATTCATTAACTTCCTTCAAATTCCTTCAAACCTAATACACCGCTAAAGTTTTAATTGATCTATCGACAGTCCTTAATTCTCGATCACACTCTTAATCCGGGATTACATTTTTAGTATTATCCGGTTAAACCCATCGTAAATCTCAAAAAAACCGTTAAATTTAATTGATTAAATTCCTTATTTTTATCTAATAAAGGTACTGATGGCATGACACGACAATTTTCTTGATACTAAATCCTATTAATAAAGGAATAATTATAGAGATTAGTTTTTATATACAATTGTGCTTGAATGTCTGGCTTGAGAATTAAATAATAATAATAATAATAATAATAATAATAATAATAAAAATAATAATAACAATAAAAATAATATGAAAAATAATCCGCTTCAGCGCAGCGTCCTTCGTGAGATCGTTTCTATAGACGTAGATTAAGTGCTCACTTTGATCTTGCTGCAAGATCAGATATGGTTAATTGGTGATGGAAGTTGCCTTTTCAGAGTAGGTAGCTTATATTTATACGGTCACTAAAACCACCACAAATAACTAAGGAAAGACTTATTGAAGTACATGAGCCAAAACTGGTCAGAACTTCAAGACCATGCACTAATCGAAAACAATAGTATGGAAAACTTCAATATTTACCATCCTCAAATGGAAAAAACATCCACATATCTCTCTGCGATCCAAAACCCCAATGTTTACGTCTTCGATTAATAACGGTGAACGCGAATGAAGAAAATACCTTTGAAGGACAGAATAAATAAAAACATATAATCAAGACAATTCACCTACTATTGATTGGCAATCCTAAGTAGGACATTTTGAACTACTCACACCACAAATGAAAGATATCGATGAACTTGAAAACAATCATCAAAAAATCTCGGACAAGCGCGATGAAGAGCAAGATAGTCGCAGAATCATGTCCCTTTGACTAAAATAGGAAGTTCTAGAACAATACGGAAACAGAATTTTTGCTTTGGACGCGCGTTTTGCTAACCATGGTAGCAACATCAGGAGATTATTAGAACCAAATATAAAATTTACCTAGTCACGCTTGATCAACTAATACAATGGGCTATAGGGAGGGTAACATCGGGTTAAATGGTCAAATGACCGATTTCGGCAAGGCCACCTTGAAAAGAGTCGAGAAAAGCTTCTGACAAAAGCAGAACTAAATCCCATTAAAGAGCAAACAATTAAGTAAAGATAAGGCCTGATACTTAAAAATGGGGCGGCTGCAAAATCCCACAAGGGTGAAATCAATTGAAAACTTCCACCACGATGCCAACACTGCAACTTCAATGGCTGATTTGTGGAGGGCAAAAGAACCCACTAAAATCCCCACTCCAAAAATTCTGACCGACCAATCGAAACACAACCCGCATATCACATGTCTAACCTAATAATTTTTCCAGTTGATTTTGAATACAATATTCCCGGATTTTGACACACCCAAGCCTATTTTACTTAAATTAGTCGAAAGGAAATACTTATTCGACCCGACGTTGATTATAAAAGAACATGCTAGAATAAATTTAAACTCCCGCCCTATCAAAATCATCGAATGGCGATACGCCGTCTAGAATTAGTACGCGTTAACATCACTAAAAGAAAACTGCACGAAAGGAAACAAATCCAACATCGATTTTAAATTTTATAGTATTTCATCTACCGTGCCGCAGAGGTCACCACGTGAATAGATAATCTCATTAGAGTCGGTAAGCATGAAAGATTGACACTATGGTGAACGCAGATTTTAAATGCGTTCGTTCATAGTATCGCAACTTGCCGACCTGTCGATTAGTGACATTTCTGCGAACGACCAAACGAGCGAGAAAATCTGGCCCGTTACAAATTCGGACAGGTAAATGTACTGTAAATGTACTGTACTGAAAATAGAATTTTATGCCAGTTAAAAAAAAAGGTGCGCCGTTTATCACTCAACTCAACATATTTCTGGTTATTGTCCATGCATCCAATTTCATAGATTCCACTTTTTCCAATGTTTCAATTTTGTGCTTTTGACCACCCAATAATTTCTTAATGTTAAACTGAGTTTGGTATACTAATTTTGAGCCTACGCTCTTACAAACTTATTGGAGTTCTTTGGTTTACAGAAGATTATATGGTGTCGAGACATATTTTATATTTTCGTTTATATTTTTCTTTGGTTCGTACCTATAATTTTGTTAATTAAATCTAAGGCATTTAGTGCTCCTGAATTTTGTTGTTTCATAGGTAAGTTCTCAATGGATTGGATAGGATGATGATCCTATTGCAGAGACTATGGGACGCATTGCATTCTTAGGTTTATGAATCTTGGGAAGGCAATATAGTTTCGACATAGTAGAATTGCTCACAGATAATTTGTATTTAATTTGATCAGCAATAAGGTTGCTACATTTCTTCAAAGTTTGTTTTTAACTTGTGTTGCAATTTTAACTTTTGGATTTTTTCAGATTTTGTTATAATTTCGATTCCGTTAAATTATCAACTCTGAAATTATTCGCTTTCATCCAATATAATAATCTTATTACCTAACAAGGTAATAAGGTAATAGCTTTTAAATAGAAAACATATTTCTCCTTTAATTTCCTGATTATAATTTTTTCTTTTCCAGGTCGAGGGTTTTCAATATTATTAATTACATTTCTTGAAATCTGGTTTTTGCATGCTTCTCTAGAAAATCCTTTAGTAGAGTCAGGAAGTTGATGAATATAGCTTTCTATATTTCCTACAATATCAGGAAGGTCATGTAAAATATAAATCTTTATTTAAAATATCCAATTCAGCTTTATGAAAACGTCGGGAAGACTGATTTTCCACAATATTTACAACTTCCTGAGAACTATCAGACTTAGTGTTGGGGAAACACCCCAACAAGTGTATCAATTTATCGTTTTTCACCGGATACTTTGGTGATACCACCCTGAATGTCTTTAGTATGAATTGTAGCTCTCATTAAACCCAAATAAATTTATTTCACCCCAAGTAAATAGTAAATTTGTGCATTTAAAGCATTGTATATCAGTTACTCCTTAGTCCGAACCTGGATAGTCGGTATAATAGATTCCGTTATATGTAACAATCGCTGGAAAGCAAATTGTCACTCCGTCTGAGAAATCGTTATTAATCTTTCTCAATTTAATATATCTTTGTCTCCGTCAATATTGTGTAAACAACAATATGTCAAATAAAGAAGAACATGTTTCTACCCTCTCAAATGCATCCGCGTAATTTCCCGCTCTGTTACAGGGTATTTTGTGTAAACAAAAGCAGTTGTTTAAATACAAGAACGTTGAATTAAACTCAGTAAAGAAAGGAGTTATCTAGAGATTTAAATAATCAAGAAGTTTTGTTAGACATTTAATAATAGTAATAGTTAACCGTATGTACAGTACCCATTTAGTTTTATGTGTGAAAGGATGAATGCTTGAAAGTAGTTAGAAATTATTGTATATATTAATCATATTTAATGCAAATTAATTCTTGCATTATTAAAGTGCGTAATACCGAAAATACATGTTTCAAATCACACCCTATGAATAAAACTCTCACCACCCAATTTTGATACAGTCCAATAATTAAAGTGGTTAATTATAAAGTTAATTACCGCCCCCACCTTTGTGGTCATAAATGATTTAAAGAATTAATTGTTTATACCGACCACTTAGGTTTAATTTTTCTGAGATTTTTAAACTTCTTATTGATGGATGACATTTTCTTGTGTATTTTTTATCAATTACTTACAACATTTTTCTCTGGAACTCGTACTATTCTTCATGTTAAATAGTTACCAAAATTATCATAAGGAATAAATAGGGTTAAATGACCTATACACGGAATACCATTAACACCAGGAGTAATAGGATGGCACAATTTATACACTGAACTGACTGAACAGTATATTGGAAAATAATGAGATCAAACGGTACTCCGGTATCTACCCACGGATAAATCTATGCCACACAGCAGACCATATTTCACATTGTTGGATACAGCAAGACCACATATCTAATTCAAATAACAATACTAGTATCACTTGGGAATAGAAGTGGAAAGGATCTGGAAACAGAAAAGAGCAAACATCATTCTCTTTATAATATCCACAGCAGGAATCACACATAAAGCATCTGACACAACTAGATATGGAGATACATCATCATATACAGAAAGCATAGCCCGATGTATTCTTAACCAATAACCGAACTAGGCAGACTTGGAACACAACCGTCTGCCTAGGGGGAAACTGGGAAAAACTTTAGAAAAGTGAAAAACGGTCATATTATTAACCTTAATCTTTCTAGACGCGCGAGCGCCGATAGCGACGTAGCGTACATTGTCAGATCGCTTCTAAAGACGAGACTATGTTCTTGCGAACCAATGAGTACTCTTAATCAGGAGAACCTGATCTCGAGAAATTTTATGGGACCATACGGCAAGTCATAGAGAAATATTTCCGAAAAACTAAGAAGAAATTCAACAAGTTTCCAACACGGCAGTAAATAGGAAAGTCATTAGTTTGAAAAACAGGGAATACCAATGGTACGTATATCCCAGAAATCCTGCGCATTATGCTGAATATTCTAAATTAAGAAAACAGTTGAAGAAACTAATGATCTTAGCAATCTTGTGTACGTTTCAGAAACAGCGTATGGTTCCCAATCAGATGAAGCATTTTTGGTCAGGAAGCTGGCGCCTTTGCTGAAAACTTTGAAGACTGTTATAGATCCAGTGGCAATCAACAATGACCAGAACTTTCTGAATTTGTTAACATCAATTTAACCAGCTTTAATTTTTTATCTGAAGTAATCGAAGAAAGTTTAGGAGCCTTGGACACAAATAATAGTACAGGCACGGACGGAATTTCCTCTCTTCTCTTAAAGAGTTACTAATAGTCACTGGCTACGCCACTAAATTTTCTATTCCAGAAATTCTTTAATAATGGGCATCTTGTGGGTTGTGGAAGAGATTTCCATTTTTAAATCTGATAGCAGGAAAGCTATCAAGAACTGTCGTGGAATATCCTTAATACCAATCATAGCGAAAGTATTCGAGATGTTGGTGACAGGAAATATGTTCGGATGCTTTAAGCGTCACATATCTCTTCTCCGAATCTGGGCATGTTTCAGGATCATGGCGTTAATAACGTCGAGTATGGTGCCCAGGTTCATGTCATGTACACAGATCTTACAAAGGCTTTTGACCGTGTCAATCACCAACTGCTCATCAATCAACTCTTAGCTGTGGGTCGTGGTGGCTCCTACATTAATTGGATCAGCTCCTACCTCTCCCATCGAAAACAGTTTGTTAAAATCGGAAATACAGTACCTCGTCAGATAAGTTTCTCTCTGGGGTGCCTCAGGGCTCCCATTTGGGACCTGTTCTCCTTCTAATTGTTATAAATGATGTCGAGTTTGTCTTCAGAAAATATAAATATCTCATGCACGCGGACGACCTGAAGATTTTCTGTTCTGTTGAGTCTGAAACTGACTATCTAACCTGCAACAAGATCTTAACAATCTAGTCAGATGGTGTAGTATAGACTGTTTAGAAATTAATATTAATAAGTGTAAAGTTATGCAGATTCCTAAATCCAAGAATCCAATGAATTGTCAATACTCTATCGGTGACAGTTTGCTGCAATGCCTAGATAATTTTAATGACTTAAGTGTGATATTCAACAGTGATCTTAGCTTTAATATACATACTGACAATATAACTTTAAAACCCTCTAGAATGTTGTGCTTGCATCGTACTTATGCAGATATTGGCGATATTCGAGCTATTAAGACTATATACAACTCCTTAGTTCGTAGCATTTTAGAATATAACTCCCCCATATTGTCACGATTAGTTATCCGTGACGCCACGCCTTGAATGGCGCGCAGGATATATAGCTTACATTATGGATCGACCTACGTTAGGTGCGAAGAGATAATAAAAAAGGCACATCGGTAAAACAATAACAACGTCTTTTGGTCAAAGGATTAATGAGTTTACACTATACCCAATTACTAAGACACACATGTTTTAGTCGAGGTATGGTTTGGCTTGTTTATAGGTCTTAGTCTCTATATTATAATGAAATTATTTAAGAGCGGTGGTGTGTTTAAATTTATGGTTAGGTTTGGTAATTTTATGAGACAATTATTTAAGGTCTCTTAGTTTATCTTAATTTCACTCAGCACTTTACGGCACTGCAACTATTTAACATTAAAATCATTTGACTTAGAATTGTAACAGCTCTATCGTGGATGCGACTTTGGGACTTTTTAGGCGAGTAGGTATCCCCCAAGAAGTACGTTCCTATGAACTGCACTTCCCGGGTTGGGTCTGAAGATTAGAATATGGTTAGAGCCCCTACCACGTCCCTGTGGACTGCAGTAGGTCATAGCGGAAAAGGTGGAAGACAGAAGCTTGCCTTTCTGATGGCCCGCGTGACTATTTATGTCATAAAATCAGCTGCCCATTCTAAATTTAAGGTTCATAACTGCTTGCGCTTTTCGTACGCGTTCTTTATAGTTTATGTTGAATGTTTATATACTATTTTTCAAGTTCAAGATCAAACTTATTATATTAATTAGTAGTTTCAATGGTTTTTGCTAAGTTTATACTGTATAAGATAAGGTTTCTTTATAATGATATGCCATATTCAACGTGTCTTCTACTGGAAGGAATGGAGAGCTTGGAAAAGGGTCGAGATGAATCGATGCGAATTTTTCTTGTTAAATTACTCAATGGCGATACTGACTGTAATCATTATTTACTATCATTAAGCACGGTTAGAATTCCTAATAAAGTAACTCGATCAAGACAACTTTTTCACTCATTTTATAATTGAGCTAATTATGGAACTCGGTGTTTTTCTTACAGGTTAATGACGAATTATGTTAAGTATGGAGAGTGATTTGTAAATTTATTTTTTTTGTTTGTTTTTCCTTTTCTATATCATACTGTATATAAATAAATATATAAATAATAATAATAATAATATAAGTTTATCTAATAAGAATATATAAATAACATTTAAAATATTTAATTGAACTATTGCTAATGAAAAAAATGTTATTACTCTTTTAGGAAGTCTCCTATAAGCAAGAAAAAGGATGGTTAACCCCGGAAATTCCCAAGTACAGCGAAGATGGCACAAAGAGGCTCCAAATCCTTCCGCAGGCCTACGAGAACGATTACTTTAACCACCTAGTTCTAACGGATGTCGCGACCAACGTCGCCAAAAGACTTACCTTTGGAAATCGGGTCGTTACCTATATCTACGGATGGGATCAGACGAATCATTTAGTGTGAGTTGCGTAAAGTATTTGTTGAAATAAATATACACTACACACTAGGTCACTGTTTGGCCCTAATTGGTGCTTTACCATAGTTTATCTAATACTTTTTTTTAGCTATTACGGAGCTTCATTGAACGACACGCCATCTCAACAACACATATCCGTAGTGAACACCGATACCGCGGTAGACAAATGTCTGACCTGTGAGTTAATAGTGGACGGTCAACTTTGCAAATATACTTCAGCAACTTTCAATTTGAAACTTACTCATTTCGTAAAAATTTGCTCTGGACCCAATCCCGTGTATGCTGTGATACAAAGTTTAACTGACGTGAGTATATGTTAAATATCATTTATTTTCAATATTGTTTTAATTCAATTCACGTAATTTTTACTGGGATTTGAAATTGTCATCTCAGAGAAATAAAACAACATGAAATAGAAATTATTATATACCGTAATTTCAGGTAACTTTGGCTCTGTTTAAAAATTCAAAGATTGTCCACGATGAATTTGGAAAAATAAATTGCAATTATTATATACCAAAACATTGATCTCTGACTACTCTTTCAAATTAGCTACGTCAAATTGCCATTAAAATTTTGTAGATATGTATATATAAAAAAAACTTGGTATGCAAGGTCACCCGCATATCGAGGATGGCTTTGACCCATGGCCTATTTTGCGTTATTTGCTCTTTATACCATGTATATGGGCCAAAGAAACTCTACGGATCATAAATGAGTGAAAAAAATGAGGCGTTGAGAATTTAGAATCCTAACCCACAAAATTTCAATATATACTTATGTTCATAAAGTAATAGCTTATTATTCAAAATTTCGGTAGAAAACCGGTCTAACCGCATTTAAATAACCTTGGACATAGGTTGCAAAATATGAAAAAGAACCTTGTACATCTGCGAGGGTAGATATGACTCTGGTCTCTGGATCTTGACAGTACAGTCTCCACTTATTTTAGATATCTCTTCAGACAATTCTGGTCCCTATGAGAGAGATGAAGAATCGAATTATCGGCCATCAAGTGGTGATTCAGTAGATAAATGTGGAAGACAGCAACAAAAACAAGGTGTAGTTTTGGTTCAAAAAGGGTAAGGAAAAGAGTAAGAAGGGAAGAGAATTGGACCTCCAACCAGAAAAAAACTAAAAAGAGCATAAGGAAAGGCCCACAAAAATGTAAAGGGACAAAACGTGCCCTTAAAAGCTTTTCCCACTTCAAATATAATTTTTTGTAAATGCAGTAATAAGTGCACTGGAAAAATTAAAGTTGATCAGCGTAACTGTTTGACAATTTCTATTATTTAGCAAGTTTTGATTTGCAATCAGCATATTTATTTGGACAGGTGAATGTTATTAAAAAAACTAGAGCTTATACGGAAAGACAACATACTAGGTGAAATATGACCAGAATTGATGATTTGCCGAATGAAAATGGAACTCATGTAAAAGTCTGCAAATAATTTTTCAAGCAAGTCCTACAAATTTCAGATGGCAGATTGTCAAGGGTATTAGAGAAAAAGTCGGACGGGATCCCTCCTACAGATTAAAGGAGAAAACATCCTTCTGCTAGGAAAACGCCCGACCTGAAAGTTCAAGAGGTCCCATTGCTCCAGGGAAAAGAGCGATGAAAGAAAATATCTGGCATATCTGACACAAAGTATTGTTTCCAGTTTAAATACTCAAACTCAAGGAAAGTAATAGCATTCCACACAGTCAATATCGCGAAACGTAATCTCGGGGATCCAGTACAATCCCTAGGTTTGTTTTATCCATACGGCCGTCGATTGAAGTAAAGAAAAAAAATTACCTTCTTTACACATCGCCAATTTACCATCAGTATCAGTATCAGAAGGGTTGGATGCTAGCGCGCCTTGCACTTAGACCACCAATTGGGCCGTTGTACCCCCAGCCCGCATTACAAAACGTCCAGGATGCCAGTCTTCCTTAAGAATGCCCGCATCTCCTTCAGACTAACACGACGCACTGAATCTGGCTCGATGAGAGTCGCGCCAAAAGTTCTGAGCTTTGCCCACGCAAAGGTGGGGCATTCCGTAAGTAGATGGTGGTCGGGATAAAGAATTATTTCTTAAATCATTTATGACCACAATGGTAGTGGTGGTAATTAACTTTATGTTGACATAATTAGTGGACTGTTTTAAAATAGGGTGGTGGGGGTTGTATACATAGGTTGTAAATTGAAACATGTATTCTAGGTTTGTTGACTTAATTAGTGGACTGTATTAAAATAGGGTGGTGGGGGTTGTATACATAGGTTGTGAATTGAAACATGTATTCTAGGTATTATGTACTTTAATAATGCAATAATTAATTTGCATTAAAAATGATAAATATATACAATTTCTAACTACTTCCAAGCATTCATTCTTTCACATATAAAACTAAATAGAGACTGTACACTGTGATCATCTATAATGTCCCCCCTCTTAACTTTTTTCTTTTTCGCATTAGACAAAAATGTTAAATACAAAAGTTGTGCAGAATAATGTAAGCTATTTGCAGAATGCATTTATATATATACAAGGTGTTGCAGAAATGAGTGGCAAGTGAAAGTTATATTTTTTTAAATGAAACGCCCTGTATATTGTTAATTTTTTGGAATCTCCTAAGAATTCTGAACATTTTTCTATAACATGTCCTATACCTAAATGTCATAGTTTTCGACATATTCGCATTTTAAATAGTGGTCTCGTATTGTAGTTGCCTAATTCACGGCCACCTAAGAAGTGGAATCTAGAATATTTATTTTTGAATATAACTGCTTAGTTAAAATGCGAATATGTCGAAAACTATTACATTTAGGTATAGGACATGTTCTAGAAAAAATATTTTAGGAGATTCTAAAAAACTAATAATATGCAGGGTATTTCATTTAAAAAGATATAAATTTAACCTGTCACTCATTTCTGCAACACCTTGTATATATATAAATGAATTCTGCAAATTACATTATTCTGCACAACTTTTGTATTTAACATTTTTGTCTAATGCGAAAAACAAAAAAGTTAAGAGGGGGGGACATTATAAATGATCACCGTGTACATTCGATTACTTATTATTAAATGTCTAACAAAACTTCTTGATTATTTAAAACTAAAATGAACTAAATAACTCTTTTCTTTAGTGAATTTAACTGCTTTCTTTTGATTCAAAAGTTCAACTGACTGCCTTTCCGTTCACACAAAACACCTTGTACTTTCCGTCTTTTTCGATTCTCTCAATTTAACTTTACCAGGGATATAAGACTTCGAACATTTGATTCGGTTATTGAGTGAGTACCGGAATGGATTTTTCTACTATCAGCTTCCATCCGCCATTTTACCTTGTTCTATCTTCTACAACAGCAACAGTAGAGACGAGACGCTATGGCGTTTCTGTCTTCGAGAAACTGCGTTAAAACGCTCAAAAGAGTTCTTTGTCTAAGCTTGGACAAAGAGAACAGAGTTACAACAGATATTCTCTAAATATCTGTGCAAACTATATGAGAAAATGGCCTAAAAGGATTTGACCTTTAACGCGAAGGAGTTACAACACTTTTTGCTGTTGTTCAAGTGAACGATTCTACTGCACTAAATTGAATTTTTCCTACCGGCGCGGCAGGGAGAAATAAAGCGGGAAAATGCGCGTAGGTGGATGCATTTGAGAGAGTGGAAGCATGTTCTTTCTTTCTTTGGCATATTGTTGTTTACACAATACTGACGGAGAGATATATTAATTTGAGAACGATTAATAACGATTTCCATGACGGAGTGTCATCTTACTTTTTAGTGATTGTTGCATATAACGGAATCTATTATACCGACAATCCAGGTTCGGACTAAGGAGTAACTGAAATGCAATATTTTAAATGCATAAATTCCTGTTTACCTGGGTGAAATAAACATATTCGTAGGTTAATTATGGCTCAATTATACTAAGGACATACAGGATGTTAGCACCAAACTATACGGTGAAAAACGAGAAGTTAATACACTTGTTGGGGTGTTTCCCCAACAGATGGTATGGGGTCTCATCGTCCTTCATGCATCATCTACACACTACCTCCTCTGCAATTTGCAGCGGGGTCAAGTGCCGTCTAAGCCTACAATGCCCAGTGTAGAATCCTACCAGTACCCTGCACTCCTTTCTTGGTGGGCCCATCAACCCCCTGGTGAGACTCTTCGCAGACCCATGTATCATGAGCCTCGTCTGTCTCATCCCCGGAGTCTTCCGCCATACCTCTTCGGCCCGACCCTCCAAAGCTCTTTCGTGAGCACTCTGGGCAATCGTCACACAGAGATCAGGCCCTAAGTTTCTACATCCGGAGCCTTCTCAGGCTAAGGCGTTAGGGACCTCGTTTCTCGGTACACCCGAGTGTCCCGGTACCCAGAGCAGCGTAACCTTTTTGTGCTTTGCAAGTTCAATCAGCCAGCTTCTGCACTCCCTCAACAAAAAACAGCGCGTGCGGACCGACTTCAGCGCGTGCCATGAGTGCGGCCTTGCTGTCGGAGCAAAAGCAAATTCTCCTGCCACCGACCTTGAGCCATAACGACTCCCAGCCAATTTACTATTCTTTCTATAATGATATGATCTCTTCAGCTTTTGATGAACTAGGAGACAAAAACCATGAAGATGACTAGTTGGATGAAACTTCAAATATTGCTCTTTACTATACGTTTTATGTAAAAATATTGACATATAATTGCCTTAGTTAAAATTTTAAAGCGGCCTCCACATATCAAAATCAGCTTCTTGGGTTATGACAGATACATTGCCTGTATATTCCCTACAAATAACTAAAAAGAAAGCGTTTTAAACAAAATAGTTTAGCGGTAAGGTAAGTTTCTTGGCAAAAAGAATCTTTAAGAAAAAGGTAAATGTTCAACCTTAATTTCCTCATTTGTTAGGACACTCTAATCCTCAACGCCTAATATATGAAAATATTATAAACGAGAATCCTTAACTATAAGCTAATAGCAACTGCGATAAACAGCTGTATAATGCATATAAGAATAAGTGTAAGTTCTTACAAAATTGGAAAGAAAGAATTATTTTCCTAGAGTTTAGTTGGCTCTGGGGCGACCTCAATATCAATCATATGGTAGCACTGGCGAATACTTTCTATAGGTTATTTCCAATAATGGTTTTGATCTGGTATTATTCCTATCACCCCATCATAACGTTGGGATATAGATAAAATTTTCCGGGGAAACAAACTAAATTATCAGTCACAATTACATAATCAACAGAGGCTGGAACAGGAAACTCCTCTGAGTCTAATTCATCCATACGTCTATACTGGAGTCGGAAACAGAAGTGTCAAAAAGAACATAAAATCCTTTTTTAATCTCTGCCCATTTTGCTATTTTTTCCCTGTTGCTATCCGGGTTTCAACGTTGGATTCGACACTAGCTTGTTCTATTACCGTTTTCACAATTTCCTTATTTCGGTTTTTTCTTCTAGACCTAAATTCTCTATTTCGAAACTATTTGACTTTGACGAACAGCTACAGAGTTCGATGAATCTTTCTTTTCAAAAACATTTTTCTTAGCCGTGCTATTTTTAATATTTTATTTTCTCCTATTCGGTTCTTTAGAAGATTTTACTTGTTTTCCATTTTTACTTTTTTCCTTAATTAATTCAGCGGCTTTCGATGCTTCTGCTTCTGCTGCTTGTGCAAGTAGATCTTCAGCACAAATACGTTTTTTCCTGGAACTCGGTTTATTTTCTTTTCTCCAGAACTATTTAGTCCCTATTTTTCTGCCAGAAAATTGACAACATCATCGCTGACACTAGTTGTAATTTGAGCCTCATTTTCTCATTTTACAATAAGGCATTTTTTTTGTAAAACTTGTTTTTTGTCTAAGGGAACCATACCACAGTTCCTGAAGCCACTCTCCATGTTCTTACCACTTCCCACATTAAATGTTTCCATTAATTTTCTCAAAAGGGATGTGTAGTATAACCTACCCGGGTCTGTTCAACATAGTTGTATGAGATAAGTAAAGTTGTACTTTGTCTTTATTTTGCCAATGATCGTCGAAATAGATTAAAAAGAAAACCAATCCCTACGTTGTGTTATTATTATATCTTGCACAATTTTACTTACTCATAATGCGTCCGACGGCGATGGTAACAAAATTAGGGAAACTTGAGGGAAAGGTCTTCCTCTTCTTCTTTCCTGGCTTTACAATTCAGGGTGTCTTAGCAGCATACACTATTGCTCTCCATCTCCTACGATCTTGTGCTTCCACTTGCCACCGCTGGACTGTCATCCTAGACAGATCTGCTGCGACAGCATTCTTCCATCTTTTTCTGAGTCTACCTATTGATCTTCTGCCATCTAGTCTCTCAAGGAATACTGTTTTTATCAATCTGTTGTCTTCTGATCTTACTACATGACCTGCCCATCTTATTCGGTTAGCTTTTATGCGCCTGACTATGTTTTTACTGCCATACATTGTCGCCAATTCTGCATTGTGGTGTATTTTCCACACTCCTGCTGTTTCATCTCTATTGGCTCCAAATATCATTCTGAGGACTTTTCTTTCAAACACAAGAAGTTTATTTATTTCCCGTTGATTGAGGGTCCGGGTTTCGCTGCCATAAGTAACTGCCGGGCGAATTATTGACCTGTACAAAGTTAGTTTGGATTGTCTCTTTAACACCTTAGATTTCAATATTGTTGTGAGAGAGTATAACGCCCTATTTCCCGCCATTATTCGTGCTGAGACATATTTTTCTACTCGATTGTCATCCGTGATCACCGCTCCCAGGTACTTAAATATCTTAACCACCTCGAAGTTGAACTCATTAAGGGTTATATTCTGCCCAATTTGAGGCCTTGGATTCTTTGTAACTACCATGTATTTTGTTTTTTCTTCGTTTACTCGTAGGCCCAGATTACCTGCTTCTTCCTCCAGCTGTGAAAAAATCTCTCGTATGTCTCTTGTTGAATGAGCCACTGTATCTATGTCATCCGCAAAGGTCAATATTGAAATTATCGTTGGATGGCTTTAAACCATTTATTATCTTTGTCGATTATTTAACATTGACTTTCCTTATTACCGATCTAGTATTACCTTAATTAGTAAATATCTAGATAACGCTTTCAAAATTATTTGATTTAGTTGTGTATTACACTTATCTACCTTAACGACAAGGTATTACTGTAATTGGCTGTAAGGCTCATGGCAGTAATTTGTTTCATATAACTGCTATGCGCAACTTTATTTTTCGCCTTAACGCTGACATCGAACTGAGCTCAGTTCGTGTTCCCCGTATGTACTTACTGGCTATACATATGTATACTTATTTTATAGAGTAATTCATTGATTTAACAGATCTCTATTAACGGCTTATTGATATATTGATATTATCGCTGCCATGGGATCAATTTAGATTAGTTCGCTTAACAAATATTGCTTATTTTTGGTACTCTATAACTAACTGCGATTAGTCAGGATCTCTGGAATTCGATGTATAGTTAAAACTATTTCCAGACAGGAATTAGGCAATCTTAAGGATATAGGAACTAGATTAAAACTTAGAAACTTAGTTTAATTTGGTTTACTTAATAGCCTGATAATCTAGACGAGTGCATCTCTTCTCATTTGTTTCTGAGCGATACCATAAACCCAACTTAATTAATTGACATTAAAGTGTTTATGTAAGTTTTTCACATTCAGAAAAATAATTTAACTAAATCATGATGTTCATCTTGGCAAGCTAAAATCTAGACAGTAACTAATTCGTATAACTTAATATTTTTCAACGTTCTTATATAGGGTATTTTTCTGAATTTTACTACCCTAATTTCAATAATCAATAATCATTAATAAATTCCTAGTAAAAAACAAATAGTGGCGCTTTCACCTAACTGACTACCCATAGAACCACTCTTTTTAAAAAATGGTATATACCTTGAAATTGTATATTATTTCTTACGACAGAAATACGTCTTGTATCATAAATTATTCCTACCTGGCAAAATGTACAGGGTGACAAATTTTTAGTTAACATGTTTTGCCCGAAACATTCGACCGGAAAAATTTAACCGGAAAAATATAATCGTCGATTTTTTATAGGAATCTGACACTTACATATGGAACGAAAACTTGATCATAAGAGAAAGGCTGGCGAAAAAACTAAGGACTACCGAGATGAATCTTGTAGTACCTTTAAAAAATAGCGATTTATCTGCAAGAGTACGAATGGTGTTGCCTCCCAATCTCGATGAAAAACAAACCTACCCTGCCGTAGTTTACGTGTAAGTATAAATTGTATAAATTAGCTTTACTTCCATAATAAAGTACGTATAGAGCTTCCTGATGTTTCCTGATCTTTACCTAAAATTATTCAAATTTCTATCTACATTCTAATGGTGTGCTATGATTTTTTTTAGGTACGCAGGGCCGAACTCCAATTCGATCAACGACGTTTTCGCGTCGGGAGTTGTGAATTATTTCGTCACGAATAGGACCTACATTTATATATACATAGACGGACGAGGCAGCGGAAGGGACGGCCAAAATAAAATGTTCGAAATTTACAGGCGGATGGGCACTATCGAAATTGAGGATCAGATAGAAGTAACCAAGTGAGTACCGAACAATTCATCCCTAAACATTCTTTAAAAAATCAGTTAGGTCATTTTATGTTTGCTTCTATATGTAATACTATATGATGCTCTTCTTTTAAAGGTATTTACAAGATAACTATCCCTTCATAGACCGTAGCAGAACCGGAATATGGGGTTGGAGTTATGGAGGTTTTGCTTCAACTTGGGCCCTCGTAAAAGACACGGAGAACGTCTTCAAATTCGCCTTATCGGTCGCGCCAGTTACCAGTTTTATTTACTACGGTAAGTAGGCTTTTTACGTTACCGATTTTAGCCGTTTATTTATTTATAAAGGTCTTAGAATGTATGTAACGGGTGACGACCCAAGACCGCACAAACAATCTAAAAAACGGCTATTAAATCTGGGATATCTCGCTTAAATTCACCTGCAGTTTATATTAAGAATATGTTTATTTTAAACAGCAATTAAAACACTACTTCCAATGGTGCAACACGTTTTTCTCTTATTAAAGTCAAAAATAAAGATTTTTAATTAAAAAGAAACCTAGCTCCGGAGAGTCGTATTGCAAAGCCCGGCCCCGGAAGTGGGGTCGTAAGAGCGCCACCAGTTCTGGTCCGACTAAACTGAAAAAGCTCCGCTGGTGTTGTGCAGGGTGGCTAGGCCCAGGTATTAAATCAAAAGGTACTTAATTTCAACCTAATGGAAAACAAGAAAATACAGGTCCGCTTATTAAATTAAATCTTAAACTTAACAAGACCTAATAAAGAAAACATAATCTAAAATAATTTAAGGAACAATATTTTTGCTACTAAGTTCTATTTTTTTTTTGAAGACACAGCAACAATTTATCTGGAGTAAAAAGGTTAAATGGAAATGTTGTTAGTTAAAGAAAAAAGAATGTCAAATTACTTAAAGTAATTGATAAAATAAACAGAGTACAATATGGAGATTGTACGGAGACCAATTCTGTGGTTAAAGTACTGTATGCTTTACAACTAAGTACACTAAACACAAAAAACCGAAGTGATCACTTTGACGATAACTAAGCTACTTACAACTAGGTATGCGTGCGCTAAAAGCTGCACTGATTTTAAATGTAGCAATAATAATATGTAGCAATGAACGGCCACAATAATTAAATCAAGTGACTCGATAAATTAATAAAAAGAATAAAATTAGAATAGAACTATTGAAAGCTTGGCTGTCAATGCTTGATTAATATTATAAAGAGAGAAAATTCAGAGCGGTTATGTTACTTGATAAATGAATGAAAGGAATAAAATTTATTAAAGCTCTTTTAAAGTCCGACTGTCAATGCTTGATTTATATTAAAGAGAAAGAAAATTCAGAGCGATTAATGATAATAAATGAGTAAATAAACTGAAGCTTCTGTACGATACCACTTAGATCCGTCGAACTCTGGTAAAGGTGCCGGGCACCTGTTGGTACTGCTAGGACACTGGCCCTAAGGGAAAACTAACCGAGGTCTCGAAAGCTATTAGGATTGGTTCTAGTGTAGCCTGATAGTTGAAGTGATGGCTCTCTAGCAAAACCTGCTTCTAGCCTGCTCGTAAGAGTGGTGGCCCTCCAGCAAAGCCTAGAAATAACCCAGTGTGCATTAGACGAAGCCCCTTTACTTTAATACAAAAAACCATAGCCCCCCTTGCATAAATATATTTTCCTTATAAAACAAATTCCCCCAGAAAAAAAAGCCAGGGACTTGCAATGCCCATCAGCAAATAAAAGCAAATAAAAGAGGTACTCAGTCTGTAGGCAACTTGAATATAACAAAGATAAGGATGAACCACAAAGAAAATATAAACTTCCCCATATTATCAAAATTAAAGTTGCATTAAAAAAAAATTGTGTGTGCTTAAGACCACACGATAGAAGTGAAAACTTCGACAAGCGGGGTCATCGTTTATCACAATTTCGATCCGAGCCTTCGTTGCAGAGATACGGGCGAAAAGCGGTTTTCCCCCTAATTCCCCCCCTCAAATTAGAGCCCCGTTCCCCCGTATGGTCTAAAGTAGCCCTCAATGGGGCGCACCTACCATAAAAATTTCGACCCCGTACCTCTTCCCGTTCTCCCGAAATTAATTATTTAAGTTTTTCCTTCTCTTTCCTCCCCTGGCCAAACGTGGGGGGTACGGGGTCCCGTTTTCGTCCAGGATCTTCTTTTTACCCGCTCCTAAAGAAGTTTTCACTTCAATAAAAATTCGGATTTGACAAAATGGAGTAGATCAGATAACATATGGGACGCAAAGCAAATGGCGGTCATGCATAAAAAAAGATAACACAGATAAAGCAATTAATTCATTAATTTAGGCAAAAAAAAACTGTAGCAATAATTACCTCATTAGTGTGTGTGAGGGCTAGGGAAATTCGACGATCTCGGTCTTATCTGACGAACGTGGAAAGCCTCTAGAAATAATGTAAAAAAACCGTTAGCGTCATGGCGTGCACGCGCTTCACAGGTAATAGAAAAAGAAATCCAGAGAAAATGCTTACCCAGTACAGTATTTAGATCCCAAAAATCGGTCGTGTCAAAACATCAAGAGATTCTACAGTATATCCCCAATAAATGGGTTGAATTAAATCACAAACTAAATGTGGAGTCTCTATCCGACTGCACTATCAAACCTTCTTCCCTCTTTGAAAGGGAATCTCAGAAGAACTCTCGATTGTCAATTTGCCTTTCTCGTTCTACGAGACCAAACGCTACATCAAATCAGCTAGTAGTGATGGGTGGAAACATGTCGAGTGGTTCGATGCAAAGAATAATTTTAAGATAATAAACGACCGAGTTCTCGTTTATTATGAGGGTAACATGACGGTGGAGGCCACAATTAATGCACTGAAATCAAGTGATTCAAAAAATACCAGATAATATTCCCTAACAAAACGATAAACTTTTAAGAATTTAAATCGACAGCTGCAAATATAATAAGTGGTACATTCCTAATACTCCGGCCGAACAATCGAAGGTCACAAAAAGTGCACCTACAATAAAATATGAATCGACGAGTTTCATGCAGCTTATTTGCCGGTTTTATTAACAGAATTCTTAAAAAAAATATATATAAATCGGTTCGCTGCCCGTTCTATAGTAATGTAATATAAATCAAGCCAAGCTATCATAATAACAATGTGCTTCGCTTATCAACCAAAATAAACACAGTCACAACGTGTTATAAATGCTAATACAAAAATATATCGTTAACCCATACTTAGAATATAGTTAATTTACATTAAGAAAAGCGGCAATTTCAAGCGAATTGTTAGCAAATCGAATTAATAAATTTAGAATTAATAAACCGATGAGTGCAAAATACAGCATCTTTTTTCCTAAATGCGGCATATAAATGAAATTTAAAAAATATTTGACATTTGCAAAATCGAACTGTAACAATGGTTCAATAGTTTATTGCAAAATTAGATGTATCGTTTCATTTATCTACCAGCTTATAAACTCGGCTTTCTCGTTAATAAAATGTTATTTATTTTATAGAAGTATACTGTCGTAAAAAATTAGTTTCACGGTACAAGTGTCCAGCAGTTTATATTAAGTACATATCCGTTTATAACGATAGCTAATTAACCAACAGTTTATTTAATCGTAACGTGTCTTCAAGTGCCAACTTATTTATATTAGAATGCGAACTAGTACAAAGTTATAGAATATTAATATTTAAATAATTTATTACATCTTATTACATCCGTGGATTGATCAATTCAGCTATTATAAGATTTATCAAAACCCAGCCATTTTACAATATGCCCCTTCTTTTGCTAAACTTGTTCTACTAAGAAATGACCACGCTGTTTAGTTTTCTGTAATTCTTCTTCATAAAAACATCCACTTGTAGGATGCCCTTAAAAATCTTCTTGTATATGTTACAGGATTTGTGATTTTCACTTCAGATATTTTAAACAACTCATCCCAGCCCTGATATTTCCCGGCTATGACGTCACCGTCAAGGATTAGGCCACTTGGACAATATACTATATAATGTTAAAGGATTCGGTTAACATAGAGTATCGTCATAAATGTATGCCAGTTTTCGTTGACTGATGATCATCTTCAGGGATTTAACACTGACCTCCAGAGGTCATCTCTCGGGCTTCGCCCGCTTGGGCCGTATCATTTTAGGGTTTTGGCCCAGATAAACCCACACCAGATGCGAACCTCCCGCCTAACGCATGAAACAAAAATTCGTTTAAAGCTCCGCCTTCTTGGGATGGCCAGCCATCCGAAGAAATAGTCAGGGCACGCTCTAGTGTGATTCTAAACGCGAGCCACGCGAGTCTTGTGGTTTAGTCCGAGAGCGTTACGAAAAATAATTAATCTTTATTTTATTTTTGTTAAAAATGCCTGGTTATAAGTGCCTTTATTTGAATTGTTCTACTAGAAGCGGTGGAAAACATTAAATTTGATTATAACGTATCGGAACCTGTTCAAATAACCAAAAACTAACCGAATGTTGATTGGACCACTAACCAAAACTAACCATAAACACCAAAAGCGGCTAAAACCTATCGGAACAGGTTACAAAAATGAATGTAAGTTAAAATTAACCAAAACGAACCGAATTTTGGTGACAAATGAAAACAACCCACAAACATTAAATTTGATTATAACCTATCGGAACCGGTTCAAGTGACTAAAATAATTTGGAACTAACTAAAAGTAACTGAAAGCTGATTGAATGACTAACCAAAGGAAACTAAAAGCACCAAAACGAGCTAAAGTTATCAGAACAGATTACAAATGTTAAGGTAAGTTAAAACTAACCCAAATTAACCTATTTTTGGCGACTAACCAAAACTAACCAAAAACATTAAAATTGCTTATAACGTACCGGAACCGGTTCAAATGACTAAAATATATTAAAACTAACTGAACTTTACCGAAAGTTGATTGAACAACTATCTAACCAAAAGTAACCAAAATGGGCTCAAACGCATCGATATAGATTAAAAATATATAAATATAAAGTAAGTTGAATCTAACCCAAATTAACCGAATTTTGGTGGCTAACCAAAACAAACCAAAAACATTAAAAATGTTTATAACGTCTCGGAACCGGTTCAAATGACTAACATAAATTGGAGCAACTAAGTTTTACCTTAGGTTGATTGAACTACTAATCAAAACTAACCAATAGTAACTAGAAGCATCAAAACGGGCTAAAACGTATCGAAATAGATTAAAAATGTTGAAGTAAGTTAAAACTAACACAAATTAACCGAATTTTGGTGACTAACCAAAATTAACTCAAAACACTAAAATTGTTTATAACGTATCGGAACTGGTTAAAATGATTAAAATAAATTAAAACTAACTGAAATTAACTGACAGTTGATTGAACGACTAACCAAGACTAACCAAAAGCACCAGAAAGGGCTAAAACATATCGGAACATATTAAAAATATTAAGGTAAGTTAAAACTAACTTTAATTAACCGAAGTTTGGTGACTAACTAAAATTAACCAAAACATTAAAATTGGTTATACCATATCAGATCCGGTTCAAATGACTGAAATAAATTAAAATTAACTAAAACTAACCGAGAGCTGATTGAATGACTAACCAAAACTAATCAAAAGTAATCGTAATCACCAAAAAAGTCTAAACGTATCGGAACTGATTAAAGCTATTAAAATAAGTAACTAACCCAAATTAACCGTATTTTGGCGACTAACTAAAATTAACCAAAAACGTTTAAATTGGTTATAACGTATCGGAACCTGTTCAATTGACTAAAATAAATCGGAACTGGCTGAAAGTAACCGAATTTTGATTAAATGACGAACCCAAAGTAACTAAAAGCGCTAAAACGTATTGAAATAGATTAAAAATATGGAAGTAAGTTAAAACTATACAAATTAACCGAATTTTGGTGCCTAACCAAGAACACTAAAATTGGGTATAATGTATCGGAACTGGTTCAAATGACTAAAATAAATTAAAACTAACTGAAATTAGCCGAAAGCTGATTGAATGACTAACCAAAAGTAACGAAAATCACTAAAAGGAGCTAAAACACATTAGAACAGATTTAAAATATTAAGGTAAGTTAAAACGATCTTAAATTAACCGAATTTTGGCGACTAACTAAAATTAACCAAAAACATTAAAATTGGTTATAACGTATTGGAATCGCTTCAAATGACTAAAATAAATTAAAAGTAACTAACACTAATCGATAGCTGATTGAATGACTGACCAAAACTAATCACAAGTAACCAAAAACCGGTTCCGATACGTTATACCAATTTGAATGTTTTCGGTCAATTTTAGTTAGTCACCAAAATTCGGCTAATTTAGGTTAGTTTCAACATACTTGGTTGGTTACTTTTGGTTAGTCGTTCAACCAACTTTCGGTTAATTTCAGTTAGTTTTAATTTATTTTAGTCATTTGAACCGGCTCCTATACGTTATTACCAATTTTAGGGTTTTTGATTAGTTTTGGTTAGTCATTCAATCAACTTTAGGTTACTTTATGTTAGTTCCAAATTATTTGAACCGGTTCTGATCCGTTATAACCAGTTTAAATGTTTCTTTGTCAATTTAAGTTAGTCGCCTAACTTTGGTTAATTTCAACTTACTTTAATATTTTTAATCTGTGCCGATACGCTTTAGCCCTTTTTGGTGCTTTTGAATACCTTTGGTTAGTCGTTCTGGCAATTTTCGGTTTATTTCAGTTGGTTTTAATTTATTTTAGTCATTTGAACCAGTTCCGATACGTTATAACCAATTTTAATGCTTTTGGTTAGTTTAGGTTAGTCGCCAATATTCGGTTAATTTGGGTTAGTTTTAACTTGCTTTAATATTTTGAATCTGTTCTGATATATTTTAGCCCTTTTTGCTGTTGTTATTTGCTTTTGGTTAGTTTTGACTAGTTATTCAATCAACTTTCGGTTACTTTTAGCTAGTTCCAATTTATTTTAGTCGTTTGAATCGATTGCGCTATGTTATAATTAAATTTAATGTTTTTGGTTAGTTTTGGTTAGTCCTTAAAATTTGGCTCGTTTTGGTTAGTTTTAACTTATTTTAATGTTTGTAACCTGTTCCGATACGTTTTAGCCCGTTTTAGTGCTTTTGGTTACTTTTGGCTAGTTTTGGTTAGTCGTTCAATCAACTTTCGATTAGTTTGAGTTAGTTCCAATTTATTTTAGTCATTTGAACCGATTCCGCCACCTTATGATCAAATTTAAGTATAAATAAACAAACTAACACGATCTCTCACTCGTATGGCGGCATGTGGCAAATGTAGCATGCACTTTAACACGATTTGAGGCCCTATATTAGGATAACAGAAACATTTTCAATGTTAAAATAACCTTAAATCGGCATGCATTAAAGCGTATTAGGGGAATTTCTGTAAAAAAGTCCGTGCAGCCATAATGACACATTACCGCCTGTTTGGAAAAAATAAAGTGAATGTCTATTGCAAATTATTATTTTTCCTGAACCAGTCCACCAACAAAACACGTTTTCATTTAATTGGTACAGACCAACTATTTTAATTTTGAAGAACAATTCTATAATCATACCCAGATTATTCGGTGCAGGCCGCGTATAACCGCCACGTCAAGGTTAAAGTTGGCTGGCGGGGAATTTGCCGATCTTTTGCATTTGGTGTCGGTTCATCTGGGGTTTTGGATAATAATCCTTGATCCTCAAGCCAGCGTCATAAATTCCTGACCATGATGTCCCCATCACGGAAACGGCCACTTGGGCTAGATAATTTTAAAGGTTTTGGGCAAATAAAATATATAATTACTAAAACTCTCTAGTACAATATTTTTCATTGATTTTGTAGCAAACCTAGATGCTTTTCCTCAACTAGAACAACTAGAAAGTGGAGTTTATATAGGGAAATTTCCCACTACATTCACGTATTATAGCAGTTTATACTAGTTTATTCTTGTTTATATTTAATTCTAGAAGTAGGAGGTTAGGTAAAGACCAGCCACTATTTATCTTCAAAAATTCAAGCGATTTGGAGTATAGAACTTGTTGAACTTCATTAAATACTGTTTCTAGATCTATATTTGCAGAAACAATAATGTAACGAGAATTTAACGATTTTATATCTTGTGTTTTTTGAGAAGCTAATATATATAAACCATGCAACTCCATATTAATTTTAATAGAGGAATATTGCTAGAGACCGTTTTCTATCAAGTCGATAATTTTAGGTTCAATTTCTTTTAAATATAACTTAACAATTACAGGATACAATTTTGTTGAAATCCTATAAGTAATTATTCTATTTTTGAAAGCTGTTTTTACAATTTCAAACTCTTCTGCTTCTATTTCGCTGCAACATTTATCTTTAAGTTTACGACTAAACCGATGCGAATGGGAGGAGACACTTTCACTGCAATCTTCACTATAAATTCAACTATTATATGATTTATCAAAACCCAGCCATTTTACAATATTCGCCTTCTTTCGCAAAACATATTCTATTAAGGAAACATCAGGCTGTTTAGTTTCCTGTAATTATTTTTCATAAAAACATCCACTTGTAGGATGCCCTTGGAAATCGTCTAATATATATGTTGCAACATTTGTGATTTTCACTTGAGATATTTTAAACAACTCAGTAGTTCAATTCGGTGTATATTTTTTTCGGGAAACCTGTTTACATTTGCTTATTCGAACAATAGCCCCAAATTGATTTTTTTAATGCCCCAAAACATCATTCAACAATTTTTTCTCATTCGTGTTACTCACATCTTTCGGTTTGAATCGTTCTATGCTTTGAGCCATTGGAAGTATCTGTAACTTGTTCTGAAAACTTCATCCACTTACGGTTCCCAGTTAATGTGAATAGTTTAAAAAGTTTTTCCTTTAATTACTCGCTCTGCAATAGATGGCTTTAAAACACTATACGTACTATAGGGATGTATCCCATTTTTTTTTCATCAGATTTTGAAATAGTGCTTTCCATTGCTGTTGTAACTTCTTGAGCAGATTTAAATTTTATGCCTTTTTCCGAAGATATTACGACTAGTATATACTTATACCCAATATTTTCACTAAAGTAGGAAGAGAGGAGGTCTTTAGACCAGTAATTGGCAAACATAGCCTACGTGAGTACTGCAACGATAACGGAATCCGACTAGTAGACATGGCCGCATTCAACAACCTATTGATCAAATCAACAATGTTCGAACACAAGAACATTCATAAACAATCCTGGATATCTAACGATAGAGTAACAAAGAACCAAATTGACCATGTCTTAATTAATGCAAGATACGGCAGTAATATAATCGACGTAAGAAGCCTCAGAGGTGTGGATGCAGATAGTGACCACTTTTTGATTAGAGCTAAAGTACGAGCAAGAATATCTAGCCAAAAGTATAACAACACAGTTCAGCTCCCTACATAGAATACCGAAACATTCAAATATGACAGCAAGAAACGAGAATACTAGAGGGGTCTAACAGTACACCTGGAATCAACATCCAGGCAGGAGGATGTCGAGAAACATGGTAGAACATTAAGAGATCGGCAATTGCAAGAACTCAAACGATAGTGGGAAAGAAAAAGGCTGAAAGGAGGAATTCTTGGTTCGACAAGGAGTGTGAAGAGAAGATAATGGCAAGAAACATGGCCCAACTGGAGATGCTGCAAAACCCACAAGAGGGAAAATACAGATAAACAAGAGCAACAGCACGGAGGATATTTAGAGAAGAGGAAAAGAGCACACGAACAAAAAAAGACCTGGAAGCAAGTTGAACAAATAACCAAATTAAGAAATTTGTTCAAGAAGTGAGAAGCATCAAAAGATGCTTAAGACCGAGAACTGACATGTTTCTTAAAACAGATAACGGAAGACTAGTGACAAATAATAGCGAGGTGATGGAGGTGTTTCAGATTCGATCTTGGTCGATTTTCGAAAGAAACAGAGATGTGCTCGTAGGCACTATAATTAACCATTGGGGCTAGTTCTAAAGTGACCTTGTAAATAAAACAAAGACCTTTAGCATTATATGAATATTTTAATAATATATTTCACCTGAAAATAACTGGAAGCTCTTAAATAAACAAAATATAAACATTAGATCATTGTACGTAGTCAGTGCTACGATATGAACAATATGAGTCGAGGTAAGTTTCGACCTTGCAAAATGTTACAAGAATAATACTCTTAAAAACTAAAGCATTGCGTAAACAGTTGTAATACTAAAGAAGTATATTATTATGAACGCTGTCTTGCAGCTATATACACTTAAATGTGCATTAAAGTCCCTGCGGGACTGCTACGTATGAGCTCGGTTAGCTGAGATAACTCTGCTATGAAATACAGTAATATACAAGCAATAATAACAGGATAAATATTACCTTAATGTCCACCTATAAGCTACTATGTACACAATATTCACCAATTGATGAGCAACGTTCAATTCGTTCAGCAGTTTATCTTCCAGCACAGAGAAAGTCACTTTAACACTTACTAAGTCTCTGTTGTAGCTTCTACATACAATGAATTTT